>CM040911.1:5231363-5243863 GCA_023029165.1 Gobiocypris rarus
TCGATTTTTGTACTACCTATTGGCCAAGTTTCAAGTCTCTAGCCCTTACGGTTTGGTCTGCACGATATAATAATAATAATTAAAGCATTTAAAGCCTTTAAGCATTTAAGGCCTGTTGAATTTAAGGCCTTTAAACAGTAAATAATTAAAATTGACAGTTTAGGTGAAATTAAGTGATGAACTGACAAAATGTGATTTTAAAATGTTATAATGGTGACTTTATAAAGTCAAAATATGAATTATAGAACAAAATGACTATTTTAAGCAGCAGGTTGCAGTAGAGGATAACTCATTGGCTGACTTTAATTTTAAAAGTATATGTTTGTATTAAGACACATTTTCCATGTTAACTCTTATATGTGATTACACACATACATATTTGGTTGCAGAAATAGATATCTGAAATAGGTGGTGTACAACAGATGGCATAGTCCAGGTTTTCCCCTTTAAAACATATTTTTCAGAAATGTGGTAAACTTGACAAAATGTGATTTGTAATGATTTTATAACATTTATTTTAAGTTAAATAGGATTGAACAAGTGATTTCATAATCTCAGATTGGAGTGAATAGCATGACAAAATGACCAGCAGGTGGCACCAGAGAACCATGAATGAATTTTCTATTCTTTTTATTTTTGCTTAATATCTCTGTAATGCAGCAATGTAAAATTCTGAAACTCGGGTCAGAGAGAGTGCCCAATGGCCCCTATAGAATGAGACTTTCCTGGGGTCCTGGACCAAGGGGACTGGAGTAATGCCCGGTTAAACATGTATCTTTTGGGGCTTATATCTCAAAAAGCGGCTAGAGCAAAACTTTCAAAATCAGGTCGATTATAGGGCTGGATTTGCCCTTTAGAATGAGCTCTCACATGTCTTCAGACTCATCCGTAGTCGGGAGTAAGATGCGATATAGGCGGGAGTCCGCGAAATAGCGATCCAGGGGCGTCCTAGAGGTCCGCATAATCGTTGTGTTCGGGCAAGGGCCCTGAGTGGTCTTACCCACCCAAGTTTGACAGCGCTGACACTTTCCGTTCGAGTTATGAGCGATTTTGTACCGGGTGTGGCGTCATTGGCGGCGCCATTTTAAAAACGCCCGATGTTTTTCTCAAAAATCTCGCGAAAACTCAACGAAACGCCTGAAATTCATACCATTGATAGAGTTCATCTAGATGATTCGAAAAGGCAAGTGCTGCGAGATTGGTGGAGATTGTCCTTTAACTTTTGACTAGCTACAATTTAAAATTACCCTATCATATTCAAACAAATGCAAAAGTTTGATAATTATTGACCTAGAGAGTCAGAATGAGCAGATCTAACAAATGATTTAAACATTATGTGATAAAAGATGGAAAAGACCATTTAAAGCCAATACAGGCAATTTACCATAGGAAATGCATGGTTTTAAAGCTTTTTAACAGTTATAGCGCCACCTATAGTTTGATCTCCATAAAACTTTGCATGCTTCTTCACTATGTTATTTCACATATACCCAACAATTTTCGTGAAGTTTTGAGTTTTCCTTTAGGATTTAAAGGCTTTTGAGTGTATTTTGCCACGCCCCTTTTCTAAATGACCCTGTTATAGCTTCCCAAAGGGTAAAGTTCAACTTTTTTTCGATAATTATTGATCTAAAGAGTCAAGAGAATTGTCCTAGACTGGTTTGGTTCGATCAGGCAAAAACCAGGGACTAGTTTGCAAAAGAAATGCGTTTTTAACATAATCGCGAATATTTAATGAACGATTTGATTGACAGCAATGGTTTTAGAGGCAAAGTTGTTCAGCATGAGGAGATCTATCATATGATATGAACATTTTGTGGATGTTTGCAACACCATGTGATTACAGAGCCATAAAACTTGTTAGCGCCAACTAGTGGTCGATTTCTTTCAAAATTGTTACAGACCTCTAGGGCCATGAGTCGAACATGCCCATCGAGTTTTGTTCTGATTGGCCTCCGTTAACCTTGTCTTATAGGTGCTCAAACTTAATTGGTTGATGGCGGCCATGTTTTTTGAGATATGCCGATGTTCTCAATAACTCTCACGGCACTTGGAACCTAGACACTGCATACCGATTTTCATGTCAATTGGACCAACAGTCAGGTGGTCATAGCCTTTTCATGTTTTTCATGTTATAGCGCCACCAAGTGGTCAATCGTCGTAATTTTATTTTTTTTAACAAAGACTGAGCCCATACACATGTGTTCCAAGTTTGGTGAAATTATCTTATTGCTTTCTTGAGTTATAATATTTTTAGTAAAATAGGCTCCGCCTGAACATCCATTTGTTGCCCCAAAGCGACAATGAATCGAAATATCAAGTTTTTTGATAGATATAGATAATGAGACCATGTAGAACACTTTGGCACTGGTTTGGTTTCAATATGGCGAAAAACCTAGAACTAGTATGCAAAAGTAGGTTTTGACAAAATTCAAAATGGCGGAAAAATTTGCATACGGAAATGAATTCGGAGATATACGTTTTGTCCGCCATGAGCTCAGCTTTCCAATGATATAAGGCACTTGACCCTTATGATCAACGGTTTAGGAGTTATGAGCAGTTTTGCGCAATTGATCGTTATAGCGCCACCTATAGGCCAATCTGGCTCATAATTTGATAACCTCTCCTCGATTTTTGGACTACCTATTGGCCAAGTTTCAAGTCGCTAGCCCTTACAGTTTGGTCTGCACTGCGCGTTTTACGGAGAATAATAATAATAATAATAATAATAATAATAAAAATCCTTACAATTACAATAGGTGTTCAGCACTTGCTTGAACCCCTAATTAAAGCTACGAGCAGCATTTAGCGGGGTTCAAGCATTTAAGGCCTTTAAGGACTTAAAGCATAAAAGCATCAAAAGACACCAAGGTTCATTTAGCAAGCATTTAACCACTGACATAATAGATGAAAATGACCATTTACAGCCAATAAAGGCAATTTAATATAGGATATGTGTGGTTTTCAAAGTTTTATCAGTTTTAGCGCCACCTATGGTCTAATTTACCATGTACTAGCATAGTTTACCATGATTTACCATGTTCTAGTGTGATTTACCATGATTCACCATAGTTTACCTTGATTTACCATGTTCTTGCCTGATTTACCATGATATTCCCCGTGTTAGTGATTACCATACTTTACAGTGATTCGCCATATTTTACCATGAATTGCAATAGCTTACATTGATTTAGCATGTCCTGGCATGATTTACTGTGATTTACCATGTTCCAGTTTGATTTACCATGATTCTAGCCTGATTTACCATAGTTTACTACGATTTACCATGATTTACCATGTTTCCACATTCTAATATGATTTACCACGATTTACTACATTGTAGTATGATTTACCATGATCCTAGCCTGATTTACCATAGTTTACCATGATTTACCATGATTTACCATGTTTCCACATTCTAATATGATTTACTGTGATTTACCACATTGTAGTATGATTTACCATGATCCTGGCATGATTTACCATAGTTTACCATGATTTACCACGAGTTACCACATTCTAATATGATTTACCATGATTTACCACGAGTTGCCACATTCTAATATGATTTACCATGATCCTAGCCTGATTTACCATAGTTTACCATGATTTACCATGAGTTACCACATTCTAATATGATTTACCATCATTTACCACATTCTAATAAGATTTACCATGATCCTAGCCTGATTTACCATAGTTTACCATGATTTACCATGTTTCCACATTCTAATATGATTTACCATCATTTACCACATTGTAGTATGATTCACCATGATCCTAGCCTGATTTACCATAGTTTACCATGTTTTACCATGAGTTACCACATTGTAGTATGATTCACCATGATTATAGCATTATTTAATATGATTTACCACATTGTAGTATGATTTACCATGATTTACCACATTGTGGTATAATTCACCATGATTATATTATTATTTACCATAGTTCACCATGATTTACCACATTCTAATGTGATTTACCATGATTTACCCCATTGAGGTTTGATTCACCATGATTCTAGCCTATTCATTTAATTTTAACCTGTCGAAACACAATAAAGTATATGTCTGATCCTGCAGCCCCTCTATAGGACAACATTAGCATTAGAACCAGCACAAGTCTATGGCATTGATAAACATTGACAAAATGGGATATTAAATGTTATTATAATGATTTTACAATGCCTAGATATGAATTTTAAAGCAAAAACTATTGCCAAATGTAATGTCATGTGTCACCTGCTTATTTGAATAAATTTCTTGAGTAGATATTGGCCACACACACACACACACACATACAGAGAGAGACAGACAGAGACAGACACACACACACACACACACACACACACACACACACACACACACACACACACACACACACACACACACACACACACACACACACACACACACACACACACACACACACACACACTTCTGTTTTATGTAGATATTTTAAATAAATTATTAGTAACACAATGCTTACTCCTAGTCTTGTAGTAATTTTTACACATTAATCATACCATCATTGTTTGGCAGAATTGTCAATACCACTGTTTAAATAAAAATGAATTGATCGAATTTGTCAAAATGTGATTGTAAATGTTAAAATAGTGGTTTTATAATGTCTAAATATGAATTATAGAGCAATATAATCAAGTAGTATGACAAAATGACATTTTAAAACCAGCAGGGGGCAGCAGAGAACCACTCATTAGCTCATTTTCATTTTAAATGTCTGTTTTCCATTTAATGGGCATATTTTCCCAGGTGAATGCCTTCAAATGTGCTAACTCACATACACATTTTGTTGCAGATATAGATATTTGAATTTAATAAAGGATATACCAAATTACTTATTCTATCTTTTCCCCTTTAAAACATATTTTCAGGTGTTATTTTGAATTGTAATGTAATATTGTGAAAAACACATCAAATTAACAAATTAATTGATAAACATTGTCAAAATGTGATTTGCAATGTTATTATAATGATTTTATAAAGTGTATATATGCTTAGTGAGCAGAATGAACCAATAAGTGGTCTTATGCTGCCCTCTGGTGGCTTTATGGCAATTTAATGTAATACACCAATATAAGCATTGTCACTTTTTAACTTTTATAGAGGCATCTATTGCCTGATCTCCATGAAATGTTGTATGCTTGTTTAGAGTCATGTGTCACACGTACTTCCCTCTTTTGAGATTATCTAAACATTCAATGAGGAGTTAAAGGCTTTTTGGGGACATTTGGTCAAAATCACATATTGATATGACTATTATAGCCATCCAATTGCAAAAGTTATTTTTCTATATAATTATTGACCTAGAGAGTCAGAATGAGCAGATCTAACAAATGATTTAAACATTATATTGCAACTGATGGAAAATACCATTTGCAGCTAATACAGGCAATTTTCCATAGGAAATGCATGGTTTTAAAGCTTTTAACAGTTATAGCGCCACCTATAGTCCGATCTCCATAAAACTTTGCATGCTTCTTCAGCATGTTATGCCACATATACCCAACAATTTCGTGAAGTTTTGAGTTTCCCTTTAGGATTTATAGGCTTTTGAGTGCATTTTTCCACATCTCTTTTTTAAATGACCCTGTTATACCCATCCAAATGCAAAAGTTCAACTTTTTTTCAATAATTATTGATCTAGAGAGTCCAGAGAATTGTCCTAGACTGGTTTGGTTCCGATCGGGCAAAAAACCAGGGACTAGTTCGCAAAAGTAGGTTTTTAACATAATTGTAAATATTTAATGAACGATTTGATTGACAGCAATGGTTCTAGAGGCAAAGTTGTTCAGCATAAGGAGATCTATCATATGATATGCATATTTTGTGGATGTGTGCAACACCATGTGATTACAGAGCCATAAAACTCGTTAGCGCCAACTAGTGGCCGATTTCTTTCAAAATTCTTACAGACCTCTAGGGCCATGAGTCGAGCATGCCCATCGAGTTTCGTTCCGATCGGCCTCCGTTAACCTTGTCTTATAGGTGCTCAAACTTAATTGGTTGATGGCGGCCATGTTTTTTGAGATACGCCAATGTCCTCATAGACTTACATGGTACCTTGGACCGAGACACTGCACACCAATTTTCAAGTCAATCAGACTAACGGTCAGGTGGTCATAGCCTTTATTATGTTTTTGTAACATTATAGCGCCACCTAGAGCTCAATCTTCGCCTTTTTTTTACTTTGACCTCAAATTGAGCCCATACATACGTGTACCAAGTTTGATGAATATATCTCATTTACTTTTTGAGTTATAGCCTTTTTAGTAAAATAGGCTCCGCCTGAATGTCCATTTTGTCGCCCTTATCGACCATGAATGAAATTTCTACTTTTTTTCAATGATTATTGATATTCAGTCTCCAGAGAACAGTTGTGCACTGGTTTGGTTCCGATCAGACCAAAAACCAGGGACTAGTTCGCAAAAGTAGGTTTTCAACAAAAATCAAAATGGCGGGTAAATTTGCATACCGGAAATGAAATCGGAGATATCGTTTTGTTTGGCAAGGACTCAGCTTTCCAGTGATATAAGACACTTGAGTGTGGACCAAGCGGTTTAGGAGTTATGAGCTATTTTGCGCTTTTGGTTGCTGTAGCGCCACCTATAGGCCATTTGGGGTCATAGCTTCTCAGGGTCGTCCCAGGCTGAGGACTACCATCTGACAAAGTTTCAACGCTCCAGCCCTTACGGTTTGGGCTGCACGATGCGTTTTACCGGAGAATAATAATAATAATAAAAATCAGTACAATTACAATAGGGTTTCAGCACTTCGTGCTTGAACCCCTAATAAAAATAAATAAAAAGAAATAAAGTCAGAATCAAGTCACAGAGCATAATGAATGTGCAAAAACACAAGCCACAGTTAAATGAGGTAACCTGAGTGATCAATAAATAAAATAAAAATAAACTAATTATTAAAACAACGAAAGTTCAGACAGAATTGTGAACGTTCTCTTTTTAACTGCGGAAACAACAATAAGCGTTAAACTGGCAGTTTTTAGCTAACGTGTTCACAGCAAATTAAAATTAGAAACTGCTAGAACCCGATCGCAACAAAATCCACACTTTAGATTCTCTTATTCCAGACATTGTTAAATGAATCCCTGCTCCCAAGATGCTCCTCGTCTGTCACGGAGGAAAGTGAAACTTAAATCTGTCAGAGGGGTTGGATTTATTCACACAAGTTAAAAATATTTATTGAGCGCTTTTCACTTTTTACTGCATTATCATAATTAAAGGCTGTATATAACTTAATATAATCGTACAAAACCAGTAGTTCTGTGTGAAATTAGACATTGAGCACCCCCATATTGCCAAAATGGTATGATCCTCGTTTCATAACACCCGTGAAGATTCGACTGAGATCGGTGGTCGAATCAGGCTCCATATCTTCGACTATTCAGGGTCACCCCTAATATATTATTTAATCATTTTTACAGAAGTTGCAGCATATTCAATTTGTAAAGCTACAGAACTTATTTCTTTTCTCTTTTTCAAGTTCCCGCAATTTCATCGCATAAAATTCATCCCACATATAGAGGGTTTGCACCTACGTCACGGCTTGGTCAGTTACCCGGATGAGCGGCCATATTGGAGGTACTAGGATGTAAACAACAGCGCGTATTGCGGTTAATATACCACCGAAGACTAATTTCTACTCATTTATTATGTCTAAACCACAGAAAAAGCGCGTGGAAGCTGTGAAATCATATAGAGAAGGACCCAGTAAGCAGAGCGCGATATTTTAAGAAACTTAAGTTAATAGGCGGTAAAGATCCGTATGAGCTAGCACTTTTGTCATGGACTGACAACCCGACAATTCTCCCTTGATTTCTTATCCGGACATAATAAACTACTTCTTTTTTGGCCCATACACAGCTGAAGACCTCAAATGTTAAAGGTTTTTAAGTGAAGTTTTTGCAATTGTTTTATGCAGTGTACCGTTCTGCAGCTTCACGTTATTATTTACATCTCTGATGTACAGATTAAGTGTATTTTTTCCTTAAGCACTTCAGGCACTTTTTTCCAATTAGGCTGAAAGTTTTATTTTAATAATTATTTTATTTATTTCCTTTTGAAAATGTAATGTGTTAATATAACAATTCACGCTATTTTTTGTTGTACAGTTTTATTTAGTACAGTACGTTTTCACATAATTTGTACATCATACAATAGAGTAAAAAGTTGTGGCATACCATACCCAGCTGCTCTATTGCTCTTTTAATAAGTTGCTGTCACTGCCAAGTTGTTCTAATGACAGTGGTATACTACCGGTATGTTTGTTGCTACACAACTATACTATTTACAATGAAATAACATCAGTGAATACCCTGGAAGCTGTTGCTGTTGACACATTGAACAGGAAGGTTGTAGAAACATAAACCATAGTCTCATTAATGTAACAAAGCGAATGTTGTCAAGATTCTTGCCCTTGAAATCCTGGTTCAGTTTGGCCAACTACAAACGCCTTCTTTCCTCAGACAGTTTTTTTTGCACTCCTCTCCTTGATTTGTTATTATTTTTGGTAATCTATAAAACTCCAGATGTTTTTCCGGTCTGACCAGATTAGTACAGCTTAAAACAAGTCAATAATTGACCATTTTCAGCAGATATAATCAGCAAAAATGTGCGCGTTCGGTTCAGTGGCATTGTTTACGTTTAGTATCGCCAATATGGCCGACTTCGGATTGATGATGTGTCTGAAAACACTTTATTCCATCGCTTTTAAGAAAACATGCCGCATAATCAAGGATTTTTTGCCCGCAACAATCACAAAAAAAGCTGCATTTCTGCCAGAGTCCTATCCCGATTCTTTCCCACCCGCTGTGAGGTGAACACCACATGTCCCAAGATTCTGCTCACCTCATCAAACTAAGCCTTTGTTTTGAGCAGGCGCCCTCTAGGGGACGGGAAAGTTGCATAGTGCACC
This sequence comes from Gobiocypris rarus, assembly GCA_023029165.1. Taxonomy (NCBI): domain Eukaryota; kingdom Metazoa; phylum Chordata; class Actinopteri; order Cypriniformes; family Gobionidae; genus Gobiocypris; species Gobiocypris rarus. Next base: position 5,240,321 of record CM040911.1, read on the forward strand.
TTTAATCAATCATTACGAGTTACCAGTGTCAATATTACAACTAATTCTATGTTTTGTTTAACTATTTGAAAATAAAAATAGCAAGACAAAGCGGATGAACATAAAATAATTGTCCAGGACTTTTTTTTTTTTAAACTTTTTCAGGATTGGAAATTGTGTCATCAATTTTCCAGGATGAGTGGGAACCCTGAGATTAAAATGATTAAAACAGCTTCTCCCCACCGAAAGTGCACGGACAGTTTAATAGCCACGACTCCCCATGAAGAACACACACACTCTCACACACAGTCACACACACACAGTCACACACACACACAGTCACACACACACAGTCACACACACACACACACAGTGTGAACATCAGCAGTGAGCTAACGGACTAAACAAAAGAGTCCGAGTGAAAACACTGCTCAGACTGAAGCGTCAGCCGCCGTGCCCGAGTGCTGTGTCCGCGGCCGGTCTTACCGTGCACGGGGCCCGCCGGTGGGCTGCTCTTCGCGGCATCATCGTCGGACTCGTCCGCGCCTCCGCCGCTCGCCTGGCAGCCGTCGAGCTCTTGCTGGTTTTTGCTGGCATGATCCACGGCACCTGAAGAGCACAGAACACCGGGTCAGGAGCCTCCTTTGTTCACACTTCTCGGTTACAACCGAGCGCATATAGACAGCAGACCGCGTCACTGTTTAACTGTCAGAACCGCTTGAAAAAGTGTTTTAGCGGCGCTCACACAAAAAAACGAGCTGACTTACACACACACACACACGCGCGCGCGCGCATGACAACACTGAGCACGTCACGAGCGCCGCTGACAGCTTTCACTACTGCTCGAGCACAACTAACGCACTCAAAACAACCGTAAACAAGCCAGAAACACCGGGTATTCACCGGACGAGTGCACTTGTTAGGCACACTAGTGAGTGCTCACTGTCTGCAGTCAAACTTGTGTTTGCTTTCGGACACTTTTCAACACACAAACCACTAATAATAAGAGCAAAACATCATGTGTTATCAAAGTGCGTCACTTAGAATGAGATATGAGATAAAACGGTACGAACGGCGGCGGAGTGTGGTCGGAAGGAACCGTTTCGCTTCAGGATATTTATCACGTAACGTCTAATTTATGCTAAAAGCGAAAGGCCGGTTTTATAAGATAGAGTAAAACTAGTTCACACTGATATTTCCACACGTATGAACCCCACATGTGACTCTTAATCGTCCCGTTTGTGCGATCTGACACTTCTTTCGACGATCCGCCATTAATGTCATCACTTACCTCAGATTCGCGGGTTTCTCTCACGCTCGTCGATGAGAGTCAGAGTTCGCGTTCCTCTGAGACGGATATTTCGCGGATATTGAGTGTTCAGGGAGAGATACGAGGTACAGTCTGCGCTCGTTCACTTCCCCGTACTGAAGCCTCACTCGTAAATGGCGCGTAAACCGAGCGCACGAACCCGAGTCCGTTGTGACCCGCGCAGTGCTTCATGGGAACGCAGCCGCCCACCGCTCGTCACGTGACCGCGCAGATTTATTTATTTTTATTTTATGTATCTATTTTTTTAGTGGCAACATGCAAACTGAACAGGTAACAGTCAAATCATTTTATTTTGTTTTTTAAAAACAGTATCAATTAGTTTTAAAAGACAAAAAGAGGTCATACCGTTACAGGAAAAATCTCCAGTCAGTAAATAATTTAGCAAATATTAAATAAATAACACTGAGAATAAAAACTGAGTGGATGAATAAAATGAAAATATTTAATAACATTCAACGATACAGCCGCCCTTCGCTCGTCACACACACACACACACACACACACACACACACACACACATATATATATATATATGTGTGTGTGTGTATATTAGTATTAGGTATCATTATTATTACTAGTGACAACACGCACACTGAGCATGTAACAACAGTCGAATCAATGGAAATGTATTTAAAAACAGTATTAAAAGAAAAAGAGGTCATACCGTTTTAGAAAAAAGCTTTTTCTCCATTCAATAAATAATTTAGCAAATATTAAATAAATAACACTGAGAATAAAAACAACGGAGAGTGGCTTAATAAAATACAAATAATAACATGCACCGCTACCGTCTCGCGAGAAGTGAGGCAGTAGGTTTGAAGGAGTTCAGTCTCGCGAGATGTGGGGCAGCGTTGTTTTAACGTCAGTAACTAACACTTCCTAGTTATCTGCAGGAAAGAAACCTCTATCTTAACAATACAGGAGAAGATTGGAAGATCATGTGAACGACTAGTGTTTACTCAAAAGTGTTATTTCTTAACGTAGTCAGCATCAAGATCATTTAATGCCTTTAAAGTGATTTTGTCAGAAGTAGCGACGCGTTTCCGTGGCAACGGCGCCTTCAGTCAGGTAAACACCTTTCATTACCGCTAACGTTACTGTCTTTAAGATAGATGTCGCATTTCAGTGGTTTTTCATCGTTTCTTCTCATAAACAGGGGACTATATCACATTTAAAGCCCCAGCGAGACGCTGAAGGATGCGACTGAAAACATCTCTGCTGAAGGAACCCAAACATATCCTTTACATTTACTGCTCACACATTCACATATTATACATAATGTAAAGATCATGTGTTTAATGTCCGTCTAGAGTTTCCTCTGATTGCAAAACATTTAGCAATTTTAGTTCTTTTATGAATTTATTATGGATCTCCTGGAAATGTGACCAACTTTAGTGTTGTAAAACTGCATTTTCTTTGTGACATATCCTCTAAGCATGTGAAGGAGCTCAGACCTGAAAAGTGCATCATTGACTTGAAGAAGTCAGGAAAGTCACTTGAAGCCATTTCAAATGAGGTACAGGTCAACAGGTTTCAATAGAGCGCTGCGGTCAGAAGCCCCGTCTCCTGAAACCTCAGCTGGGCAACTTGATTGAAGTTTGCTGCTGATCACAAGGACGAGGGAAAGGGCTTCATCGGATGAAACACAAAATGAACTGTGAAATAAGGCTCAAAACTGAAAATTAGCCGATGATTTACTCCCCCTCAAGTCATCTTAGGTGTATATGACTTTCTTCTTTGAGACAAATACAATCTGAGTTAAATTAAAAATATCCTGGCTCTTCAAGCTTTATAATGGCAGTGAATGGGTCCATTGAGTTTGAAGCTCATAAAGACATCCATCCATCATAAAGTGCATCTATCCATCATGAAAGTGCATCCATCCATCATAAGTGCATCTATCCATCATAAAGTGCATCTATCCATCATGAAAGTGCATCCATCCACCATAAAAGGGCTAATGGATGGAGTTTTATAATGAAAGATTCACTTTTATAATGTATATATGCATTTATATGATGGATGGATGCACTTTTATGATGGATTGATGCACTTTATGATAGATAGGTGCACTTTTATAATGGATAGATGCACTTTTATGATAGATAGATGCACTCTTATAATGGATTGGTGCACTTTTATGATAGATAGATGCACTTTTATGATGGATAGATGCACTTTTATGATGGATGGATGCACTTTTATGATGGATAGATGCACTTTTATGATAGATA
>CM040911.1:5251363-5366363 GCA_023029165.1 Gobiocypris rarus
TCACGATCGGCCCGCCTCTTCACATCACATCACATCAGTGCTGTGCACGTTTCAACCTGTCAAGGGTTATGCTGTGATCTGGGGTGAAATATGGGCCTCCAGTGCTTGCATATGGCCCATGTTCAAGTACTGGCTTTAAAGCTTTTGTTTAGAGCTCCGCCACAGATCTGCTGACGAATGTTAGAGAAAGCCAGAGGTGTCGACAGCGACTGTACAGAAACTGCTCACACACGTCTCATTTGCACAATATTTCATGCACTTCTAACCTGCACTCACATGCTCTAAATATAGCACAGCGGAGGGCAGCAACATGCTGATTTGCAGTTTTAGACGACCACAAATTACACAGAACACTCATGGTTCTTTTAATACGCACCGCCGCTAAGTATACGCTGCTCGATATCTGTCTCCATGCCTGACTGCTGGCCGTCTGCAGCGCCGCTCTGATCCACACACGCACAGAGCAAATCAGCTACTGCTGTTCATGCGTTTATACTTTCACCGTTACTCTCAAAGTAATGCAGAAACAAAGACAGTATATTTTAAATATGTGTCATGTTTTTATGAATGAAGGCCAGTGTCACTGACACTGATTTCTCTATGAAACATTAATGATAGACAGTCAACATTACAGCAAGCAATCAATTTCAACATTTATTATGCTTTAAAATAGCAGCTTTTAGTTTGAACTTAAAACAATCCTCACATAGACTCATTATAATAAATGTGGCCTTGACCCGTGGCCTGTCTAGCAAGTAGGAAATATACAGAAAATGAATGAAGTTATCAAACAGTCTGCTTAAATCATAAATGAAATATAGATGAATCCTTATTAAAGCTACCGTTTTCCTGGTTGTTCTTTGATTAACATTAAAGGCACGATATGTAAGATTTCAGGATTAAAATATCGAAAAACCACCAGAACAGTGTTATATATTTTGTTGACTTGTGTATTTACATTATCCCAAATGTTTCCAAGAATGTATAAATCCAGAGAAATCATCAATCGTCGCCTATCAATGACATCATACGTGTCAATTCCCGTTTTTATTTTGTAGAAACCATGAAAACCCAGCGGCGCTGTAATATCTGCTGTGTTTATGAGACACTGTTTGGATCATTGATGGACAGAAACTCATCATTGTTCTCCAGCTCAACACAGTTAGTCTGATTGTGTAAATCTGCTGTTCTTGATTTACCGCACAGAGTGCCATGTTTTACCGCCTAATATGATCTCGCTCACTGCAGTGTGAACAAGTGTCTCATAGTAGCATTATAACATCACTTTAACACACTCACATGTGTGTGATATGATCAAACAGCGCAGCGCTACACACACACACATGAGCGGAAGAACAGAAGCGCTCGAAGCAGAATAAAAGCTCCGCCGAATCCAGGCGTCATCAAGCCACGTCTTTGTGTTGAAAAAACGACCTCTAGCGGCGGAAAACTACATACTGTGGCTTTAATGACAGACATCAGTAGTGGCTGCTGTCACTTAACACCAAACACAACGCGGATCTCATTTTCTCTCAACACTTTAAAGGATCACTGCAGCGGGTTTAGAAATAGGGCTTATTCAACTTCTTTCCTGCATTTAGATATGTGGGCAAATGCATTTGTGTCTCAGTGCATGCATTGTTTTAGTTTGGCAGGGACACCACTAGCTTAGCTTAGCATAATGAATGGAATCCTATGTTGCCAGCTAGCATGTCCCGAGAAAAAGTGATCCAAAACAAAACCCCACCTAATTACTTCTTGTGGCGTATTCACAACGAGTACAAATAGTGATGCAGATTAAGACTAGGCGATTTCCTAGGCAGATATTGGGACTATATTATGGGGAAGCACAGGCGAAGCACTGCTACTGCAGAGATATCACACAACACATGAAATCCCCAAATATCCGTCAACATACATTTCATGTGTTGCGTGCTATCTCTGCTAATATAGTCCCAAGTTAATATCTAATATCGCCTAGTCTTAATCTGCATCACTATTTGTACTCGTTGTGAATACGCAGGCCACAAGAAGTAATTAGGTGGGGTTGTTTTTGGATCACTTTTACTCGGGACATGCTAGCTGGCAACATAGGATTCCATTCATTATGCTAAGCTAAGCTAGCGGCGACCCTGCCAAACTAAAACAATGCATGCACTGAGACACAAATGCATTTGCCCACATATCTAAATGTAGGAAAGATGTTGAATAAGCCCTATTTCTAAAACGGTGGAGTGTTCCTTTAAAGTGAAAGAAATAATTACATGCATAACACATTAATTTTGACAGCCCTGTTTGTTAATTATTCTGATGACACAATACCATCGGATCACTTTCAGCCAATCAAAGTCCACCAGACTTCAAAGAGCAGCAGATGCAATCAGAATGTTATTGAGCATTGGTGTGGATGCTAATATAGTTATTATCATTTGAGTTATTGTTCTTGATGTGAAAGGGCCTTTACAGTACTCTTATAAAGAGTGTGGTTGCTGTCTGGGATGGTCTGCAGCACTCATCAAGTGTATGTGAGCAGTGTGATTGTGTGCTGTTGTGTTGTGTAGGTAAACTCCATCTGGTGTCTAAATCTGGCCGGATAGAGAAGAGTGTGGAGGCCCATCGAGGAGCTGTTCTCGCTGGACGCTGGAATCATGACGGAACTGCTCTTATCACAGGTTCATTCAAAACATACATGACACATACATCAATGTTAAAACCACACAGAGCCTCTTATCCTCACAAGCTGAAAGCAGACAAGTCAAAAGAAAGTTTTACTATTGCCACAAATGTCTGCTGTGTTTCTGAGCTCTGAACAGCACGTTACTCTAGGGATCTGTTTGCGTAGGAAGATTTAATGGGATAGTTCACCTGCAAATGAAAATCCTGTCAACATTTACTGACCCTGTTGTTCCACACCTGTAGGACTTTATTTCTTTCATACAACTGAGAAATACATAAAACAAATGACAAGAGCCAAGTCAGTCATATATGTTATGCTTTGTATAACACGTATCAGATTAAGATAGTAGACCGTTTACAAGAATGTGTGTTGTTTTTCTGTGTGTGTCAGCTGGTGAAGATGGACAGCTCAAGATCTGGTCTAAGAGTGGGATGCTGAGGTCAACTCTAGCCCAACAAGGTAAACACACACACATACAACCACACACACGCAAACACACACATACTCACTCACTCACTCACACACACATACAACTCACACACACATGCAACACACACATACTCACTCACTCACATACTCACTCACACACATACAAACACACACTCACACACACACACATGCAAACACACACATACTCACTCACTCACACACACATTCAATCACTCACTCACACATATACGACCACACACACTCAAACACGCATGCAAACACACACACATACTCACTCACTCACTCTCTCACACACACACTCACACACACACACACACACACACACACACACACACACACACACACACACAACCACACACACACACTTAAACACACACACACATACAACCACACACACTCACTCACACACACACACACACACACACACACACACAACACACACACACACACACACACACACACACATACAACCACACACACTCACACACACATGTTGTGTTTCCATGTTTTATGGGGACATTCCATAGGCGTAATGCATTTTATACTGTACAAACCGTATTTTCTATCCCCCTACACTGCCCCTGCCCCTAAACCTACCCATCACACACACACACACACACACACACACACACACACACACACACACACACACACACACACACACACACACACACACACACACACACACACACACACACACACTACCCATCACAGGAGACATGCTGCATTTTTATATTTTCAAAAAAATCACTTAGTGTGATTTATAAGATGTTTTCCTCATGGGGACCAAAAAAATGTCCCTACAAGGACAAAAATTTGGATATTGCCATCTTTGTGGGGACATTTTGTCCCCATACCGTAGGGATTACCAGTCCACACACACTCACACACACACACACACACACACACACTCACACACACACACACACACATTGATTTCATTATTTTATTACACATGCCCACAATCTTCATTTTTTTCTGAAATCAGTTCAAAGGCATCATAACTTGGACATAAACCTGGACATCCTAAAAGCTCTGTTTTCCTGTTTGCTGACATTTTATTATTATTTATTTGTGGCGTTGTGATGTTCAGAGCTCACTTGTTGATTGTCACCATTCTTAAGTTTTGTGTGTGTGTGTCGTGTTGAGGTTTCTAAATCTCGATCCTAGATATCGTTGCTTTGCGACTTCAGAAAGAGAGAGGGAGCAAAGTTCCCTTCACATATAATGTGTTCTATATGGTTATATCAGTTTATGGTGTCACTTCTGTTTGCTGAACAAAATATCTGTAGTTGCCTTGAGGACATTATTATGGGAAAAAAGTATTGTTTTTAAGACTGAGTTGAGAGATCATAAAAATCTGAATCTCTTACACACACACACACACACACACACACACACACACAGAGCACAAAATAAGTGTTTTATTCAGTTAAGATTGTGTTGGACCCCAGTGAGCAAGCAGTTGAAACATTCTGTAGTGAAACCTCCTTTATTTGATTTGCTGGGAAAATCCAGTATCACGAGAGACGCACTCTAATGACGTTATTACGGGAAGTCTGTGTAAAACGATCCACATATAGGCCTTTTGTCCATTAGCTGGACATTTCATTTCCAGCACACTCATGTGCACAGTGTCTGCACGAGCGGGATTAGGTCCAAAACGAGTTGGGACTGACATTTATAGCCCCGGGTATCAGGTCACTATAAAAAGTGACGATTTGAGTCGGATAGAGATCTTGTGAGGCGAGAATCCTCTAGTTTCAGGCTGGACTGTGACCGTATGTTTGGAGGAGCCAGCAGAGGAAACTCATTACTGCCTCCTGTCAGCATGACACCGCGAGATGAAGCACTCACACCTGGAGCGGCTCAAATATCTCTGGCTCGCTCTCTGAGTTTGCTTACATGCACACCAGAACAATGTTTATCCCAAGAAAGCTGCTTAAAGTGGGTCCTATAATGCCCTTTTCATAAGATGAAATATAAGTCTCAGGTGTCCCCAGAGCGTGTCTGTGAAGTTTCAGCTTGAAATACCCTACAGATTATTTATTATAGGATGTTTTGAAAGGGTGGCAGCAAAAACACACAGTTTCCATGTGTTTGTCTCTTTAAATGCAAATGAGCTGCTGTTCCCGGCCCCCTTTCCAGATTAGGGCGGAGCCTTTACAACTGGAGTGTGGAGAACTTCACACAGCGAGAAGAATTCACAAAGATGGATCAATACCAACTGTTTGACAACTTCATTATCAGAACACGCAAGAACCGCACGGTATAGTTTGTGAATGTGTTGGTTAGGGACGCCACACAGTGGCTAAAGTTACCATTGTCTCTGGATTCACAGAGATCAGGAGCCTCATTTATAAAACTTTTTGTAGATTTCATCCTAAAAATGTCAACAACAAAAAAACAGCTAGCAAAATCTATTTTACAGTTTATTATTACAGCCAAAAACAGAACAGTTTGTTTAAATAGATGAGAGATGACTCGCTGCTTTAGTCTTTTGCTAATGGAGTTAGCTAGATAACTAAATGGCAGCGCTGTGGGTGGAAACGTGTAGATTAAGGGGCAGTACAATTATAATAAGATCCTTTTCCAATCTCACTAAGGGAGCTAAATCTGAGCGGATGCTTTTTTTACATGCTTGCAGAAAGGCTCACCAAAACAAAGTTACTGGGTTGTCCTTTTTCACGTTTTCTGGGTTGGTAGATGCACCGGGACCCGATGCAAAAAGTCAGATTTGCATGATATGTCTCCTTTAAGACATGAAAGCGGCGTTCACGTTTACACGCGTTGGACCCTATTTGACTGATCTGAGCTCATGGACTGAAGCTCACGGTGCAGGAGCTCTTAGGGTGTGTCCCAATCCTCTTTCGCTAGTTTAACAACAGAATAAACAGTCTGTGCTCCACACACATGGTCCAGAAGTGCTGTCCCTCGTCTCTTAATGAGTCATGGGTGTGTTTAACATGCAATAAACCAATCAGAGTCTCATCTCCCTTTCCCTTTAAAAGCCAGATGAGCGGATTCACTACTGACATGAGGAGAGACTGAACGCTTCTCCAGAGAGGAATCCTTTTGTTTTTAAATAACACATAAATACTGCATTTGTGTTGGTCAATGGAGCAATCGTTTTTAGTTCCTCACAATAGCAACGCTCCAACAATGCTCCTGAACACACCTGGTGTAAGATAGGGCCCGTTGTGTTAGCGGATTGTCCCGTCAGTATGCAGGTTGTTCCACACGTATCCTTACTGTAGTGATCCCACATGCACACACACATTCTTGACCGCATGTGCTGCACCGCTTCCTCCTGACCCCTTAATCGGCATTTTTCAGTCTGTTCATATGACCTCTGAGCGGGTTACCTCATGTGTCTGTGTGTGTTTTTCTGTCTGTTGAACGTGGCGTGCGCAGGGACTCCCGTGTACTCGGTGGCGTGGGCTCCAGACTCCGGACGGGTTCTGTACACATCAGGTCGGCAGCTCGTCGTGAAGCCACTGCAGCCCAGCTCCAAAGTCCTGCAGGTACACACACAACACACTGACACATGCACACACAGGTACAAGCCATTTCAAGTCACGTCAACTTGCTGACATTTTAACAATACAAAGGTGGTTAAAAATTGGCAAACTTGTTTATGCCAAGAAAAAAAGATTTGTAGTAGTCATATATAGTAGTTTGTTCCTCTGTGACACTTTCTCATGGCAGGCAGTTAGTTAGTTTTACGGCTGAGCTCATTGCATATGCATTTATAGGAGTTTCCCTCTCATCACGTGAGGTGATTTACTAAGGGTTGCACTTGTCCGTTTACTGGAGTTTGAGCCATTATTTACAGACCCCAAAAAACAGACGCTAACGGCGAGATTGTGTTGGTCATTATGAAAAGGATCCGGCTGGGTCGTGTTCTTTGCTCGTCGTCATTAGATCACACGCTGAACTTTCCACTCTGCACTTTTTTGGAAATGTGCTCTCATGCTATTTTGTCCTGTTTAGTAAATTGGCCCAAAATGAGATTTATTCAAATAATGTCAGAAACCCTTTTTCTGTTGTGTTGTCTTATGAACTGCACACAAAATTGATTCACAAATCATTTTGAAGAAGTTTAAGAAAAACATTAAAGACATTCCTCTAACGCTGTTAATTAGCTCCCACTAATAACCAAACATGAACCCAATACTAACGTTAGGGGAATGTTGTGTGTTTGCTGGGTAAAACGGTGAACTCATGTGAGGTGTAACTAATGGTGATGATTGAGTTGGGTGGGATGGCTAGATATGTCTCTGTTTCTTTGTTATAGTAGTTATAGTGCAAAGACACCCCCATACACACACACACAACCCTTGACCTCCTCACCTGAGGTCAGACCCAGGGGTCGGGGTCGGGGTCGGGAGGGACGTCACAGCTGGGTTACATTTACTCAAGAAAAACACAACACTGTGATTTCAGATCTCTGGAAACAACCCAGAGAGAGAGAGGTGTGTGTGTGTATATGTATGTGTGTGTGGGCATGTTTTGTGAAATATCAGGACACAAATGTGTATAATGACATGGGTATGACACAGGTATTACAAAAAGAGGGTGAAATATGAGGACGTTCCCCATGTCCTCACTTTTCAAAATGCTTATAAATCACACAGGATGAGTTTTTTTTTGTTGAGAAAGTAAAAATGTGCAGTCTCCTGTGATGGGTAGGTTTAGGGGGCATTGAATCATTTATTTTTATTTTTGCGCAAACAAAGCACTCCAGTCAGCTCATAAAACTGAGGTTAAACCAATGCATTACTTTAATGATGTCATTACTTCCTTTCTGGGACAGTAGTAGTTGTTTAGCTGTCAGAGAGCTCTCAGATTTCATCAGAAATATCTTCATTTGTGTCTGAAGATGAACGAAGGTCTTACAGGTTTGACCTGAGGGAGATGAATTAATGACAGACTTTACATTTCTGGGTGAACTAACACTTTAATGTCATCGAGACCACTGTGGTGAATTCATATACATGTCAAACATATTCACAAATGCCCACTACAGCATAAAGTCAATCATTTTGCTGTGCATGTGTTTCTGAGTGTTCGGGTCAAACGCAATGGTTTGGTCACTTAGGGAAGAAACAGCACAGCTCTTCTCAACAAGACACACAACATGAGGAATCATTCCTGTAGCCCAAACCATAGAGCTTCAAGGGATCGATTCCCAGCGAATGCATGAACTGATATATGCAGTGCGAGTCGCTTTAGATAATCGCATCTGCCAGAAATGTAAATGACAGGATAGCAAAAAAGCACTCTTGACTGTACGTGCCTCTGTGTCTGCAGTGGAAAGCTCATGATGGAGTCATTCTGAAGGTGGACTGGAGTGCCGTCAATGATCTCATTCTGTCAGGAGGAGAAGACTGCAAATATAAGGTCAGAACATAATGCAGTGTTAACGACTTAAACGCTTTCTATGAAGACCACTTCATGCTGTGTGCTATAGAGGGCATCTGATACTGATGCTCCTGTGCATTCCAGCAGGAGAGCGCTTTGTTTTCTGAACTCAGGCAGTATTTTTCACATCAGCATAGTTACTATTAAAGCTGCAGTACGGATTACTGAGCCCCAGTACATCAAAGATCAGGGTTGAAAACTGTCCCCTGGTAAGCATATAATAATGAGTGATATTTTGAGCGGTTGGGTTGGATTTCGTGGGAACATCATGTCCTTAAACAAAGAGTTGAGGCTCTTACAATGCGGTAGGGGATGTGTTCGTTCTGACAGCTTTTATTCAAAACTAATGAGCAACATTAATAACAAAAGACAAACATCTGAGGGGTGCAGTACTTGTTGATCCCAGCACAAAGCATTCATCAGGGGTGTTCACGTTCCAGTCAGTTTTCCCATTTTTTTACCATGAAATTATGATTTAAAGTTGCAGTAGCGATTTCTTAGAAACACTGTTGATATTTGAAATCGACTCTTAAACGAACACACCCCTCCCATCATTTCTCTGCCCCCAAAATAACGAACACACTAATGAACACAGGCAACCACGCAAGTATGGATGAACCAGCTGTGGTTCAACAACAACGAAGACAACAGCATATCTTGGTTCTGTAAAACATCACAAAACCACTGTTACTCACACACTGCTGATTGGCTCACATGCTCTCCTCCCCATCATGAGTGGACACGCCCCTCTGATTGGCTCACATGCTCTCCTCCCCATATCATGAGTGGACACGCCCCCTACTGCTGATTGGCTCACACTCTCTCCTCCCCCTTCATGAGTGGACACGCCCCCTACTGCTGATTGGCTCACATGCTCTCCTCCCCTATCATGAGTGGACACGCCCCCTACTGCTGATTGGCTCACACTCTCTCCTCCCCCTTCATGAGTGGGAACGCCCCCTACTGCTGATTGGCTCACACTCTCTCCTCCCCCTTCATGAGTGGTAACTCCCCCTACTGCTGTTTGGCTCACATGCTCTCCTCCCCTATCATGAGTGGACACGCCCCTACTGCTGATTGGCTCACATGCTGTCCTCCCCTATCATGAGTGGACACGCCCCTACTGCTGTTTGGCTCACATGCTCTCCTCCCCTATCAAGAATGGACACGCCCCCTACTGCTGTTTGGCTCACATGCTGTCCTCCCCTATCATGAGTGGACACGCCCCCTACTGCTGATTGGCTCACATGCTCTCCTCCCCCTTCATGAGTGGACACGCCCCCTACTGCTGATTGGCTCACATGCTCTCCTCCCCATATCATGAGTGGACACGCCCCCTACTGCTGATTGGCTCACATGCTCTCCTCCCCCTTCATGAGTGGGAACGCCCCCTACTGCTGTTTGGCTCACATGCTCTCCTCCCCCTTCATGAGTGGACACGCCCCCTACTGCTGATTGGCTCACATGCTCTCCTCCCCTATCATGAGTGGACACGCCCTACTGCTGATTGGCTCACACGCTGTCCTCCCCTATCATGAGTGGACACGCCCCTACTGCTGATTGGCTCACATGCTCTCCTCCCCTTCATGAGTGGGACACGCCCCTACTGCTGATTGGCTCACACTCTCCTCCCCTTCATGAGTGGGAACGCCCCCTACTGCTGATTGGCTCACATGCTCTCCTCCCCTATCATGAGTGGACACGCCCCCTACTGCTGATTGGCTCACATGCTGTCCTCCCCTATCATGAGTGGACACGCCCCCTACTGCTGATTGGCTCACATGCTCTCCTCCCCATATCATGAGTGGACACGCCCCCTACTGCTGATAGGCTCACACTCTCTCCTCCCCCTTCATGAGTGGGCATGCCCCCTACTGCTGATTGGCTCACATGCTCTCCTCCCCTATCATGAGTGGACACGCCCCCTACTGCTGATTGGCTCACACTCTCTCCTCCCCCTTCATGAGTGGGAACGCCCCCTACTGCTGATTGGCTCACACTCTCTCCTCCCCCTTCATGAGTGGGAACGCCCCCTACTGCTGATTGGCTCACATGCTCTCCTCCCCTATCATGAGTGGACACGCCCCCTACTGCTGATTGGCTCACATGCTCTCCTCCCCTATCATGAGTGGACACGCCCCCTACTGCTGATTGGCTCACATGCTCTCCTCCCCTATCATGAGTGGACACGCCCCCTACTGCTGATTGGCTCACACTCTCTCTCCTCCCCTATCATGAGTGGACACGCCCCCTACTGCTGATTGGCTCACATGCTCTCCTCCCCTATCATGAGTGGACACGCCCCCTACTGCTGTTTGGCTCACATGCTGTCCTCCCCTATCATGAGTGGACACGCCCCCTACTGCTGATTGGCTCACATGCTCTCCTCCCCATATCATGAGTGGACACGCCCCCTACTGCTGATTGGCTCACACTCTCTCCTCCCCCTTCATGAGTGGACACGCCCCCTACTGCTGATTGGCTCACTCTCTCCTCCCCCTTCATGAGTGGGCATGCCCCCTACTGCTGATTGGCTCACACTCTCTCCTCCCCTATCATGAGTGGACACGCCCCCTACTGCTGATTGGCTCACATGCTCTCCTCCCCTATCATGAGTGGACACGCCCCCTACTGCTGATTGGCTCACACTCTCTCTCCTCCCCTATCATGAGTGGGCTCGCCCCCTACTGCTGATTGGCTCACACTCTCTCTCCCCTATCATGAGTGGGCACGCCCCCTACTGCTGATTGGCTTACACTCTCTCCTCCCCCTTCATGAGTGGGCACGCCCCCTACTGCTGATTGGCTTACACTCTCTCCTCCCCCTTCATGAGTGGGCACGCCCCTTACTGCCCATCATCTTTAGACGCGCCCCCTACTACTGTTTGGGTGTTGATTTAAATTTTCAGCAGCATTTCTTAGCAACCAATCACTTATTGCACTTTTAACTTAACAAGATCTACTTAACAACATCACTCATGTTTATAAAAAATAGCAACTGAAAATATTTGAATTTCAGGCAAAATATTTCTATTGTGATAGAATGAGTGATAGAATGTCTGAGATGTTTGTGGTCATTGGTGACCAGTGTTGACCTCTGTGACATCCAGGTGTGGGACAGCTATGGGCGGCTCCTCTTCTCCAGTTCTCCTCATGATTACCCGATCACCGCAGTGGCCTGGGCTCCTGACGGTGAGCTCTTTGCCATGGGCTCCTTCCACACGCTCAGACTGTGTGATAAGACCGGGGTAAGTGTATGATCCTCTCTCACTGCCCGTAAAATCTGGAGGATTAATTTATCGGTCTTGACTATACCACTAGTTGCCAGTGTATTAAATTGTTTTTAAGGAATCACATAATGTCACACACCAGTTCGATCCCCTCAAACCTTCTCCATTCACAGACTCCTGTGCACATGATCTGAATGAGAGCTTTAATTTCATTAGGGTTGGAATGAAATGGAAGTTCACACAATCTATTTTCTGCCATATCTAGTAGGGATTTGTTTATGAAAGTAAATTCATTTCTTTATCATGGTAAGAGCATACTGTAATCCTGGAGGATTTTACCTCTCACCAAACTCATTGTAATGTGCTTTGGGTCAGACATCCTCTTGTATTCTCTCATCTGTGTGAGTGTGTGTGTGTGTGTGTGTGTGTGTTTGAGCAGACTGGTGAAGGGTTAAAGCTGTGAGGGTTTCATACGGAGTGCTGTGTCAGCGGCTCACTGCATTAACCCCCTCAGTAAAACACCAGAGCACTTAAACAAATACACGTTTGCAGTGTTTCAGCTCAATTCAGATACACATCACAGATGCAGTACAGATGTGTTTGCACGTGCGGTGTCTTTACTCCTAATGTAACACATTTTGAATTATCTTTGTGTGTGGTAAAAAGATAAATAAGCTTGCCTTCAGTTCCTTGGGATTTTAATTTCAATGGAATTGTTAGATTGTCAGATGGTCTGAAATGAGCCCTTTTCCTTTTATTCATTAGGCTTGTGTTTTTATCAGCGACAGGTTCTCTTGCAGTGTCCAGTTTCAGTTCTTCAAAACGATGAATTGGATAAATAATCACGATAGCAGTTTACAGCTGCCATGATGAACTGATCATTTAGGTCAATTGTTGTCATTTTTTGCAGTGGTTGAACATTGAGTCCCAGATCTGCTATCAGCTCTACAGTATCTCAAGTATACAAGTGTGCAATGTTATGTGAGCTCTCATGCACATATGCTAATAGACAGCGGTGTGTTTATGAGTGTTTGCAGCTGGTGTCTGTCACTCACACTAACCAGACTCATTCCCTGCAGACCAATGATGCTCCCATCATGTTTGATTCGGACACAGAGTCAAAACCAAGATGATACTGGCTCCTTCACCGATGACGACAGAATTAAGTTTCCAGGGACTTGGATTGTCAAGCTTTCTGTTGTGTGAAGCTTGAAATGAAATGAGTTTCATTGTAGGTTAAGAGTTGACAAAACCAAACAAATCTACCCTTACAAAAGTCACCTTTGTTTATATGGTGCTTTTTACAATATAGATGGTTTCAAAGCTGCTTTACAATTACACCTCCGGTGGCCTCAGGAAAACAGTGAATGGTGGGCGACGTGCATTTAAGCGGGTAAATATAGGAGAAATATGGCAAAGTCACTTCAATGTGCCACACTTCCTTCTGCCAGCAGGTGGCACTTTGACTATAACTGAAAAATTCCTGTAGATGTCTTCAGGTCAGGACTCTAATAACACATGTGAAGTTTGGGGCAGGTCGGTCATTGAATGCCTGATTTACAATAGCTTCCTGTTTCATTGCAAAACATTGAATTTTATCAGGCTGCCATGGACACGCCCTCCAGCAAAAACTCAAGATCTTCACAATTTAACGTCGCAAAGGCCTCTAGATTAGACTGACCAAACATGATGTTGGTCAGATTTAATCTCTAGGCGGAGTTGGTTAAATTACAACATCTGGAAATGGCAACAATTCTAAATATCTGACTTCCTGTTGGTTTTGGATTTTGCTCACAGGGACTTTTGTTGGTGTTGGGCTGTTACATGTTTCTACCAAATTCCATACTTGTGCGTGAAACGTAGCTTGAACGGCGCTTATGTGAAATTTTGTAGGTGGCGCTTTCGAGCCATTTTGCCATGCCTAATTCTGAAACCCATAACAGACGTAGATTGTCGCCACTTCTGACGCATGTGCAAAGTTTCATGAGTTTACGAGTATGTTTACGCCTCAAAAATGCAATTCATTTGGAATAATAATAATAATAGACCGAGCCATTCCAATAGGATCCTCACACCATCGGTGCTCAGGCCCTAATAATGCAACAAAGCTTGTTTCAGTTGTAGAGCAGATCAAGAAGAAGATAGTGTCATAGTCCAGCTTAAGGAAGTTCAGTGATGGTTCATTTCTGTTCATTTATCTATACAGCCGCTCTGGAGAAAACAGTGATGTCATCGTTTAGCTCAGTCGTCAATGCGGGCAGATCAATAATATAAGTTAAAATTTAGTGTCCCCAACTAAGCAAGTCAAAGGCAACAGAGGCAACGGTGGCCAGAAACCAAAACTCCATCAGGAGACAGAATGGGGAAAAAAACCTTGGGAGAAACCAGGCACAGTCGGTGTGTCTGTCAGTTCTCCTCTGACCGACGAACTAACAGTGTATGATTATGAATCAGGCAAACATTACTGGTCAGAGTTCAGATTGGATCAGAACATTCAGAATATGTGTCCAGTTCCATCTGGTTGAAGATCGGAGTCATCACGCAGGAGACGGGTTTATTGTGGAACAGTGCCACTGGCTGTCGGATCCGGCTGACTGCAGTAGACCTCGGGATAAAACAGAGACACTAACATTAGCGTAGATGCCATTCTTCTGATGATGTAACGAGTACATCAGGTGTTATGGGAAGTGTTCCCGGTTCCGGCTGACCTAGATAATGCAGCCTAATAATCATTTCATTGAAAAAAGTGTTTTATGTATGCCATAGAAAAGAGATGTGTTTTTAGTCTAGATTTAAACTGACAGAGTGTGTCTGCTTCCCGAACAATGCTAGGAAGACTGTTCCAGAGTTTAGGAGCTAAATAGGAAAGGATCGACCACCTGCAGTTGATTTTGATATTCTAGGTATTATCAGCAGGTCAGAGTTTAGAGACCGCAGTAGACGTGATGGAGTATAATGTGTTAAAGGACAACTCCGGTGAAAAATGAGCCTAGGGTAATTAACACATGGTAACCCGAGCAGATCGTTCTCTGGGATGCGTTTTCATGAAAATCGAATGTAAAAACAGATTAGCTTATTACGCTAGTATATGGGGCACAGAATAAGTACAGTTAAATCGCTAGTTAATACCACTAACAAGGCTCAAAATAGCCTCACACTAACACGGTAGCATAATGAGGGTCCCTACATGCAAACCCAAGCATTGAGAACTGTGTAAGTGTACAAACAGTTTAATAAGAACATACTTTATAAAGACAGTACATTACACGTATACAGACAGCAGCCATGTTGGACAAGTCGAGCCAAGAAACACTGTGCTCCGTTAATCTTGTGAATTGGTAAGTTTCTTCAGGGTGTGAAGAAATATAGAGCTGAGTATCATCAGCATAACAATGAAAACTAACGCCATGCTTCCTAATGATATCTCCCAGTGGTAGCATATACAGGGTGAAAAGCAACGGTCCTAACACTGAGCCTTGCGGTACTCCATACTGAACTTGTGATCGGTGTGACATCTCTTCATTTACTGCTACAAACTGATAACGGTCAGATAAGTAAGATTTAAACCATGCCAATGCAGTTCCACTAATGCCAACATAATCCTCGAGTCTATTCAAAAGAATATTGTGATCGATAGTATCGAATGCAGCGCTAAGATCGAGTAACACTAATAGAGAGATACAACCACGATCAGATGATAAGAGTAAATCATTTGTAACTCTGATGAGAGCAGTCTCAGTACTATGATACGGTCTAAATCCTGACTGGAAATCCTCACAGATGCCAAAAAGAACTTAATTTTATTACGTATACTTAAGTAAAGTTCAAGTATTTTTTAAGTATACTTTATATAGGAAGTATACTGATATTACTGTACTAGTAGTAAACTTGTGTACTATTTCAATACTTGGAACTAAATTGGCCCACTTCTTAGTGTATAAATAAGTATACCTTAAGTGTAGCAGTAGTAAACTTTGAGTACACAACTAGTTTACAGCTATGTTTTCATTTGTACTGCAACTATAATACAAGTGAACTTATGGATATACTGATTACTAATGAAACCTGACCAGCGCACAGAGTATGAAAAGCTGTGAGTCAGCTGACCACGACAGGCCGAAACTCACTCCTAATGTAGATCCACAATGTGTCAGTGTGCATGATCTCTGCAGTACGTGTAGCGTGTCTGTCCTGTCCATATCTGTCCTGTGTGCAACTGAATAATAGCAGATGTAAGTGAAGCCAGCTGTGCCAGATGTACACAGCTCACCGCCCTACAGCCTGACAGCATGTGTAAACACTCGTTGTGTGTGTGTGTGTGTGTGTGTGTGTGTGTGAGTGTGTGTGTGTGTGAGTGTGTGTGTGTGTGTGTGTGTGTGTGTGTGTGTGTGTGTGTGTGTGTGAGTGTGAGTCTGAGTGGGTCAGGACAGACATATCTAACATGTCTGATGTAATGGGGCTGATTCAGCACATACATCCACAGGGAGTCATTACAGCACAACATATGTCAGTGACCCTCCCCCAAAACACACACACACACACACACACAGATGATGGGAGGGAGAGATGGTAGGCTGTTTTCTTAGCGCTGTTTTTCATTCCCGTGACATAAAGCAGTTTTCAGTGCTTGTCTGTTTGGTCTTGTGCTGTGTGTTTCTTTGTTGTGTGCTGAGTCTGACTTCTTCTCTCTGTATATATACGTCAGGTTACATGCTTTCACAGAACAGTAGAAGACTTTCTGTCTCATGTACAGTCTCTGTTCATTCTGACCTTGTAAATGTGTTAAATTATACCAGGTCAACATGCGAGCTTGATAGCAGGACAACATTGCAATGTTCCTACACTAGCATGCAGTTCATCCTGTACAGTCCTGTAACATGCACAGGGGTTGGCAGAGGTGTGCAGCCTTTTGTCCTTCTCACACATACACACACACACACACACACACATACACACACACACACACACACACTAACATGCACTCAAGTCAAGTCAACTTTATTTATATAGCGCTTTTAACAATGCAGATTGTTTCAAAGCAGCTTCACAGTGTTAAACAGAAAAATAATGCAGCAGAATATATTTAGATTATCATACCCTGACTCACAGTCACTCACACACACTAACATGGACTCACACACACACATGCACACACACACACACAGTCACTCAAACACAGACTCACTCACATGCACACACGCACAGACTCACACACACATGTACACACACACAGTCACTCAAACACAGACTCACACACATGCACACAATCACAGACTCACACACACTAACATGCAGTCACACACCACTCATACATACACACACACTAACATGCACTCACAGTCACTCACACACACTAACACGGACTCTCACACACACACACACATATGTTGTGTTTCCATGTTTTATGGGGACATTCCATAGACGTAATGGTTTTTATACCTTATAAACTATATATTCTATCCCCCTACACTGCCCCTGCCCCTAAACCTACCCATCACACACACACACACACACACACACACACACACACACACACACACACACACACTGCCCTTGCCCCTAAACCTACCCATCACACACACACACACACACACACACACACACACACACACACACACACACACACACTGCCCCTGCCCCTAAACCTACCCATCACACACACACACACACACACACACACACCCTACCCATCACAGGAGACATGCTGCATTTTTACATTTTCAAAAACATCACTTAGTGTGATTTATAAGATGTTTTCCTCATGGGGACCAAAAAATGTCCCCACAAGGACAAGGATTTTGGATATGGCCATCTTTGTGTGGACATTTTGTCCCCATACCGTAGGGATTACCAGTCCACACACACACACACACACACACACACACACACACACACAGTCACTCAAACAAAGACTCACACTCATATACACACACGCACAGACTCACTCACACAAACACGCAGTCACACACTGTCACTCATACACACACACACACACACACACACAACAACACACACACACACACACACACACACACACACACACACACACACACACACACACACACACACACACTAACATGCCCTCTCAGTCACTCACACACACTAACATGGAGTCACACACTGTCACTCATACACACACACACACACACACACACTAACATGCAGTCACACACACACTAACATGCAGTCACACACTGTCACTCATACACACACACACACACACATACACACACACACACACACACACACTAACATGCAGTCACACACTGTCACTACACACACACCCACACACATGCACGTTTTCTTAGCCTATCTAAATGGGTACATTGCATAGACTTCTATTGTTTTATGTACAGACAATTGTACATTTTATAACATAAACCTACCCATCATAAAAAAAAATCTGTATTTTTACAGTTTTTAAAAACTACAAATGAGGACATCCCCAAAGGGAGTTTTTTGGAGATTTTGGCAGGTTTTCCTCACTTCTGGGTAAATTTTTTCCCTCAAAATACTAACACACACACACACACACACACCTGCACCTCAGAATGACCCAGCTGAACTGACTGTAAAAGACAAGTCCACACACACCTGTGTGATTTATCTCAGTGTTTTTCTAGGAGTGTGTGAGCGCAGCTCCAGAGGTCTCGTGTGTCGTGTCTCTTTGAGCCTGATGTGTTCAGCTGGAGGAGAGATTAGCTGTTACTGCAAACCTCCAAACTAACTACAAGTTTACGCAAACTTCTCTACTCTTTTATTATTGTGCAGTGACATTTTATGCAGCTGTGCAAATGCAGGCACGAACGCTTTGCAAGTCCGTTGCATGTGTCTTTCAAAAGTCTTCCATAAACCCAGATTTTATTCCGGTAGCTGCTGGAAACTGTTGAAAACAGTTACACTCACGGTGCGGATCCACTTTTGCGTCACGACTGAAGCCTGGTGTTGCAACGCTTCCCCTCGTTTGTACGCTGATGGGTGTTCCTCAAGTTTACCTCTATGGGCATGCTTTTGAGCCAGCGGGGAATGTTGTGTTTTTAACACATTTGCTCGAAACCAAACTTCTTCCCTCTCGAATTTTGAAATTTGGAGGGAGAAGTGATATGTATAAATATGGATTTCGTTGAGCTGTCATAAATCAAAAACATAAGGATCATTATAGCTGCTCTGCTCTACCTACGGAAGAAGAATCCACCCGTGTGGATTGGCAGGGCTCAATAAACGGATAAACGGATGTCTTTCAACGGATGTCTTTCAATTTCCCTCTGCACGCAATAGGATAGTGCTACAACCAACCAGAGGGCTATCAGTGGTCAGACAACAATCACCAGTGGGTTGTGGTCGAGTCCCATGCGCTTTCCCACCAGCGGAGCTAGTTGATAGATTCAACTTTTGCTGTATCCAGTTGGAAAAACTCTGAACACATCATTAAAAATGACTTCAATGCCGTTCTTTGTTAGCAGGGAAGTAGTAGGGATTTCATGCTTACAGCACTAATTCATCAGTGCGTGTCATGTATCCATACGCTGAGAAAAGCAGCTCCGGCTATGGGAAGCATGAAGCTGGAAATCAACCATAGATCGTTCAAAATGACAAAACCCTGGGGAATGTGTTTGTTCATCTGCTCTAATAGCATGCCCTGTATCCATGTGCACACCGAAGCACAGCCAAAACAATGTTCCTCCGCAAAACACAGGAGCCAGAAGTCATATAGTGTGGCTTCAAGCAGTTGACAGAAGTAGATTGGCAGGCTGCTCTATTTTTACTGCAGTCCGCTGGCAGTATAAATCAAACACTTCATTCAGTCCAGACACAGCCGGCTTCACTTCATCTGACCAAAGCATAAACTGCATTTCAGATCCGCAGCTTTTATTTCCACACCTTCTCATGTCTCTGCTTTTCTGTTCTCTGTAGGTGTTGGATGGCTAGACATTTTGACTAGGTTACATTTACTTTACAACACATTAGTATAAGATGCTAAATAAAGTGCATTAATTACTTGAATAGGTAGCTTAAATACACAATGCTAACCAGCCCTATAATATAAGAGGAAGTTCACCTAAAAACGAGTCATTGTTTGCTCACCCCACGCGACTCATTCTTCAGTGTTCAGAAGGCATCCGATAGGGCTTGACAAGAAGAAAGCAAAGTGTCATTTTAGGGCTAAACTCTTGACATTGGCCACTGGAAAAAGCACATCTTTTTGAGAAATCAAAAAGAGATCCAAGTGACGTCAATATGAGAAGTAGGGCTGCCCTCGACTAAAGATCTTTGTAGTCGACTAGTAGTCATTAATTTCAGTGATTAGTCGGCTAATTGCACGTTTATATTAATAAGCCATAAATCATAATAATGAGCCTTTAATTCCCTGTGTATAATAGCCATAGCCCATTCCACGCACAAACGCACCGGCAATGATCACGAGTGTGTTGTGAAGGAAACTGAAAACATTATCATTACATTATTAAAATGTTTAGACAGTGTTGCAGAGATTTAGTCGACGATGATGACTCTCATCTCCACAGTGGATGCTCCTATACGGATTACATAATCAGAGAATATTTGTTTTCCACTTGAATTGATTCGTTTAAAAGTAGGCATTTCAATCTTCCTATAGATATATTTCTCATGTCTGTGAGGCAAGCATACACTGAGTTCAGTTTTGTGAGACCGAGACTGCAGAAAGCGCAGCCTGGAGGTCCAGAAAGGAAGTAAAGACATGGTTTAAATAGTCCATGTGACTCCAGTGGGTCAACCTTAATGTTAAGAAGCCACCAGAATACTTTGGTGCGCAAAAACAAACAAAAATAACTTTATTCAACAATTTCTCTCTGTTGTGTTGGTCTGTAGACACAGTTCATCTCCTGTCACGCGTGTGTGTGGTGGTGCTCACGTGAACAGCATCGGCTGCCGTAGATCTCGAAAGCACAAAGGAAACTGTGGGAACAGCTGAGACCGCCTCGATCAGGGGACTCTGACCGATGGTTTGTTCCTAGAATTTAAAAACAGGGGCGATCATCCGGCTTATATCAGATCCGCCCAAACTTTGGCAATTTTCAGCTCCACTTTTAAAACAAATCTTTTCTCAATTGCTTTCAATATTCCTTGATTTTCATCTAGGTTTCCCATTTTATTATCCCTTATTATTTATTCTCTTATTTGTTTATATTCTATTGGCTTTTGTAAAGCACTTTGGTCAACACCAGCTAGTTTTAAATGTGCTATATAAATAAAATTGTATTTTCGTTATTTTTGGCATTTGTTTTATTCTGGTGGCTTCTTAACATTAAGGTTGACCCACTGGAGTCACAAGGACTATTTAAACCATGTCTACTTCCTTTCTGGGTCTTGAAAGTGTTCATTAAATGTGGAGAGCTCTCAGATCTCATCTGAAATATCTTCATTTGTGTCTGAAGATGAACGAAGGTCTTACGGATTTGACATGAGGAGATGACAGAATTTACATTTCTGGGTGAACTATCCCTTTAAGTAATGTTTCACTAATCTTTGTTGATCTCTGAATGCTTCAAACCTGTTTTGTCACAATACAGGGGGTAACTGTTATGCCAAAACATCAAATCATCGAATTGCCAGTTGTTTGGTCACAGCTCCAGCTTACTGTGCTCATAGTGTCCAGAAGGCATAGGAACTTTGGAAAAGTCAGCATACACTCATGTGTCCTCTCTCTGTTTGTGTCGGTCTCTCAGTGGTCGTACTCTCTGGAGAAGCCGAGCACAGGAAGTGTGTTCAGCCTGGCCTGGTCTGCAGATGGCACTCAGCTGGCGGGAGCCTGTGGAAATGGACACGTCCTGTTTGCTCACGTCGTAGAGCAGCGATGGGAGTGGAGGAATTTTGAAATCACACTCACGAAGAGACGCACGATGCAGGTACACACAGTGTTATCATTCACAGCGCCGCCCAGCTCATATTGCAGTTCAACATCAAGGGAAGGAAACAAGAAATGTTATCTTAGAACTAAACAAGAAACAGGTGAAGACCAGAATCATTAACAGTGGTGACAAACTAGGGTTAATAAGAGTCTTATGAATGAGCAAGCTGAACCAGACGTCACATACAAAGGGCACTATCTGAGGGGACAGCCATTTGTATTGTGTCTGAAGCCATAGTGGAGTGCGCTTATTCAATCCAGGGCTCCAGACTGCGAGCGAATGGTGCATTTCGTGACCTTTTTTCCTGCTGGTGTGACTACATTTTATTAGCGGTCACATCAGTGCCCAACTGATACTCGTTCGAGCTGTAGTCACACCACATGGCATTGTGGAAGAAATAGTTGAATGTTGGGTTCGTACAACCTTTTGATAGTGAAATTCAAGCACTTCTCAAAGCTCACCAGCACTTCAAAGCTCTAAATATGATCCAATTTGAATGTGATTGTAACAAGGTTCGTAGAGGAACAGGAAGGAAGAAGACGGGGTCGGCTTGACTGGGACTTACACACTTTTATTTTCAACCACAAAATCACACGCTCTCTGGCGTATACACTCAAAATCCACGATATGGGTCGCCCCGTTCCACACAGGCACACCTTCGGTGGCTCGTACACTCAAATTCCACGATATGGGTCGCCCCGTTCCACACAGGCACACCTTCGGTGGCTCGTACACTCAAATTCCACGATATGGGTCGCCCCGTTCAGTTCTCAGCACTAGTAGTTTCTCTTGTCTCCCCGCAGCGTGCGTGTAGTCCCAGTCCAAGTCTCTCTCTCTCTCTCTCTCTGCAGCGGCTTATAAGCGCTCTCTCCACGCCAATTACTGTAATCAGAGACAGGTGTTTATCATCTGCTTGACCTCCTTACCGACCGCTCTGCTCCTCTCTCTTTCTCCCGCTGCAGCTTTCGCAGAACCACGCCCCCTCCGCCACAGTGATTTTTAATGTGATTTGTAAAACTAAAAGTTTAAAGGTGTAGGAAAACAAACACTTTGTGGCAACCCAGCACTTATATTTATAAAACACATGAAATGACCACTATAACCAGTAGATGGTGGCAGAGGAGCACTTATTGACTTATTAGCCATTTCCACTCATGCAGTGTGTAGTATTTATTAGGATTTATTGACAGAAATGCAATATAATATCCATAACTATGTTTTCAGAGGAGTATAAAGACTGTGCAGTGGAATGCGGAATGAGCGTCTGGGCGAATCATTTCCATGTTAAGTCAATATAAACACGCGTTGGACGCACCTGCATGTCCTGCGACACGAGAGCGTTTAGTGGAAAGGCGCGATTTTCCCATATTCACACGTCCAGTTCACGCGAAAGACGCAAATTGAGTGTTTTGCGCAATACCTGCTTTACGTCGAGTGGTGCTTTTTGTGGATTTACGCGCTTGAAACCAGAGTTCAAAATCTGAACTTTGGCATCTGTTCGCGCCTAGTTAACCAATCATGAGCCTCCTCGCTGCTGTCACGTGAAGTAACGGATGAGAAACCATGAGTAATTTTAAAATACTACTGTTATTGTGTCACAAAATGTCAAATGTTTTAAGACTTGTTCAGGCGATAATGTACTTGTTAAAGCTGAAATCTGTGGTTTATTTATAAAGAGATCATTTTGATCATTTTATCTGGTGTTGTCGGAGTTGTGAGCTCCAGGGAATCAGCGGCGCTCAGCTCGTTAACCCCAGCGAGACCAGCCTTTCCTCGGGTAATCCTTCTGACCTGCCGCTGACTCTGATGTCTCTGTAGTGGCTAAACATGAGATATATACTGTCTTGTGTTGATCTAACAGGTGATCTTTGGTCTCAGGAATCTTTCATTTGTTGCCTGCCCAATCGTTTTGACTGAAGGCAAAGTGAAGTTTCATAACTTTATATATTTAGGCTATTTAACTTTACTGTTGTAGCCTATTACCGCTGACTTTATATGTGTGACTGAATTGTTTGCTTTATTTCTTGTAGCTTCTTATACCTTTTACTTTTATAATTACTATTATTGATCACTCCTGGAGCGCCTTGAACACGCGTGTCTATTTTGCTTCAAACGCTCGATTTATACGCGGGGATGGGGCAATTCACTACCTCACCGCTAGATGGAGCTAACAAAACAATTATATAATATATGGAAAAAGTAGGAAGTCAAAGTCTCATGAAAAACTAAAACTTTTCTTCAAATTGTGACTGAATTGCGCAGAAAGCAAGAGCAGAGCTCCTTTAATAATCACTGAAGTTGTTGGTCAGTTCAGCGTGAGACTAGAGAAGAGCAATGGCACATTTAATAAGAGCAGAAGATTTACATTTTCACTATAAAATTAGGTTTTTGCACATCATTGTTGTTATTAAAAGTTAATTTTTTCTGCATATCAATCCAAGCTCAGGGCTTAACTGTTAAATTTCCAATGAACAAACATGAAATATATTATTAGTAACTGCAAATGGCTAATAAGTCAATAAGTGCTCCTCTGCTGCCATCTACTGGCTATAGTGGTAATTTCATGTCTCTTTACATAAAAGTGCTTGTTTGACACAAAGGCCTGGTTTCACAGACAGGGTTTAGATAAAGCCAGGATTAGGCCTTAGTTTATTTAGGACATTAAAATAGTTTTCCTGCACCTTTAAACTTTTGGTTTGAAACAGATTCAGTCGCACCAGCAGGAAAAAGGTTGCAGTCTGGAGCCCTGATTGTGCTGGAGATGATGAATGCTCATTACCTGAATCCACTCGCTGTTTAAAAATGATTCAAAAGGGCTGTTCTCGCTAACTCAAATGTTCGGCCTGAAAATGAATGTTCTTTGTCTGTTCAGACTAATGCGTAAGAAACAGCAGACAGGCTGAATTAAAGTTCTCAGACAATAAGAGTAGTATGTATAGTCAAGTGAAAATATCTCTGTTACCCGGTACACAAAGTGCTGCACAACTTGATGGCATGAGGATGTTTGTGTTTGATCTGAACAGACGCATTCACAGACGTTCTTTCATATTGAAATGTTTACCACTCCCATTTTTGCACCAAATATCGGTCTCAGTGTCAGGGCGCCTCATAGCTGTTAACTTTATAAGCTGTTATAAATGTTGTGGTTGACTGTCATATATGTTCTTAATAGGTCAGAAACGTGTTAAATGATGCAGTGGATGTCCTGGAGTTCAGAGATCGCGTCATCAAAGCATCACTGGCACACGGTCACCTGGTGGTCACCACCTCTCTGCAGTGTTACGTCTACAGGTCCTGCTTCTTCCTTTCACTCACTGCCGTGTACTGGGACTCTCCTAACGCTCTGTTGTGTTGTTTCAGTGCTAAGAACTGGAATACTCCCCTGATCTTTGACCTGAAGGAGGGTACGGTCAGCCTGATTGTGCAGGCCGAAAGGTGAGATTCAATGGTGACTACACACGTCTTGGCCTGTTTCATAGATTTTCACCAAATACGGTTGAGAGTTTCCACTGAAGAACGAGATGTTAAACTGTGAGCCTTGTGTCAGACACAATAAAGGAGTCAATAACGATAGTCAACTCCGACACAGTCGATTCAAGAGTCAAGGAAGAGTCGACTCCCCATCACTGACTTCACAGCACACACTGAAAAACATGATACTCTGCATCAACTTAAAGCAGGGGTCTAATGCTATTTCATGCATTCTGCCTGATTTACTCTGATAAAGAGTTGATTCTCATGATAAACGTGGACAAAATAAAAGAAAGAAAACGAGTTAAACATATGACAGAGTATTTCTTTGCCAAATACACTACTTCAGGATTCAAATAAATGTGGGATTTTAAAAAGTATGGCCCTGTATGACATCATAAAGGGTGGAATTCCTTATATGGACACTTCTCCCGGATGCGTGAGCGTGTGCAACCCCAGCTTTGTTGGGGTTACGGGAGCCGTCGGCGGCGCTGGCGTTGTGTTTTTAGACACAAGATCATCAACGTCACTAAAGAAGTGTGCGTGTGTGAGGGAAAGATCAGCTTGTTCAGCTTCCCAAATAACCCAGCGTTAAGGTAACAGAGGATGCAGTGTGTGTTTCCGGAGTTCTGCAAGTGTGTGTGTTTGTTGATATTAGTGTGTGTGTTTGTTGATATTAGTGTGTGTGTTTGTTGATATTAGTGTGTGTAGTGTTTGTTGATATTAGTGTGTGTGTGTTGATATTAGTGTGTGTGTGTGTGTGTTTGTTGATATTAGTGAATGTGTGTTGAAATTAGTGTGTGTGTTTGTTGATATTAGTGTGTATGTGTGTTGATATTAGTGTGTGTGTGTGTTGATATTAGTGTATGTGTGTTGATATTAGTGTGTGTTTGTTGATATTAGTGTGTGTGTGTTGATATTAGTGTGTGTGTGTGTGTGTTTGTTGATATTAGTGTGTGTGTTTGTTGATATTAGTGTGTGTGTGTGTGTTGATATTAGTGTGTGTGTTTGTTGATATTAGT
Source organism: Gobiocypris rarus (assembly GCA_023029165.1). Taxonomy (NCBI): domain Eukaryota; kingdom Metazoa; phylum Chordata; class Actinopteri; order Cypriniformes; family Gobionidae; genus Gobiocypris; species Gobiocypris rarus. Next base: position 5,277,527 of record CM040911.1, read on the forward strand.
GTGTGTGTTTGTTGATATTAGTGTGTGTGTTTGTTGATATTAGTGTGTGTTTGTTGATATTAGTGTGTGTGTTTGTTGATATTAGTGTGTGTGTTTGTTGATATTAGTGTGTGTTTGTTGATATTAGTTTGTGTGTTTGTTGATATTAGTGTATGTGTGTGTTGATATTAGTGTGTGTGGTGTTTGTTGATATTAGTGTGTGTGTGTTTGTTGATATTAGTGTATGTGTTTGTTGATATTAGTGTGTGTGTTTGTTGATATTAGTGTATGTGTGTGTTGATATTAGTGTGTGTTTGTTGATATTAGTGTGTGTGTTTGTTGATATTAGTGTGTGTGTTTGTTGATATTAGTGTGTGTGTGTTTGTTGATATTAGTGTGTATTTGTTGATATTAGTGTGTGTGTTTGTTGATATTAGTGTATGTGTTTGTTGATATTAGTGTGTGTGTTTGTTGATATTAGTGTGTGTGTTTGTTGATATTAGTGTGTGTGTTTGTTGATATTAGTGTGTGTGTGTTTGTTGATATTAGTGTGTGTGTTTGTTGATATTAGTGTGTGTGTGTTTGTTGATATTAGTGTGTGTATTTGTTGATATTAGTGTGTGTGTTTGTTGATATTAGTGTGTGTGTTTGTTCCCAGTCATGAGTGGGAACTGCAGGGCGAGTGAAACTGCACCAGATGTGTGTGCAATCAGTTCATAAGTGTATATAACGTGAACAATACAAATTTATAGTGAATAGAGAGTAATCCAGGGATAATGCCATGATGTGTGTGTGTGTGTGTGTGTGTGTGTGTGTGTGTGTGTGTGTGTGTGTGTGTGTGTGTGTGTGTGTGTGTGTGTGTGTGCGTGTGTGTGTGTGTGTGTGTGTGTGTGTGTGTGTGACGTGTATGTGTGTGAGTGAGTGTGTGTGTGTGTGTGTGTGTGTGAGTGAGTGTGCATGTGTGTGTGTGTGTGTGTGTGAGTGTGTGTCTATTTAGCTCCGCCCACTGCACACTTCCACGGGCTCGGCTGTGTTTTGAAAAATCGGTGCAGTGTAGAAGACAAACTTCTCTACAGAGCGCTAGCTACTCTCTGCTCTCTCTGACGACCACATCTTTGTCCTGTGTCGACCACCGTAGCTTCTCTACAGAGCGCTAGCTACTCTCTGCTGTCTCAGACGACCACATCTTTGTCCTGTGTGGGCCACCGTAGCTTCTCTACAGAGCGCTAGCTACTCTCTGCTCTCTCAGACGACCACATCTTTGTACTGTGTCACCGTAGCTTCTCTACAGAGCGCTAACTACTCTCTGCTCTCTCAGACAAGCACATCTTTGTCCTGTGTCGCCACCGTAGCTTTTCTACAGAGCGCTAGCTACTCTCTGCTCTCTCAGACGAGCACATCTTTGTCCTGTGTCGACCACCGTAGCTTCTCTACAGAGCGCTAACTACTCTCTGCTCTCTCAGACGACCACATCTTTGTCCTGTGTCGGCCACTGGAGCTTCTCTACAGAGCGCTAGCTACTCTCTGCACTCTCAGACGAGCACATCTTTGTCCTGTGTCGGCCACCGTAGCTTCTCTACAGAGCGCTAGCTACTCTCTGCTCTCTCAGGACGACCACATCTTTGTCCTGTGTCAGCCACCGTAGCTTCTCTACAGAGCGCTAGCTACTCTGCTCTCTCAGACGAGCACATCTTTGTCCTGTGTCGACCACCGTAGCTTTTCTACAGAGCGCTAACTACTCTCTGCTCTCTCAGACGACCACATCTTTGTCCTGTGTCGGCCACTGTAGCTTCTCTACAGAGCGCTAGCTACTCTCTGCACTCTCTGACGACCACATCTTTGTCCTGTGTGGGCCACCGGAGCTTCTCTACAGAGCGCTAGCTACTCTCTGCTCTCTCAGACGACCACATCTTTGTCCTGTGTGGGCCACCGTAGCTTCTCTACAGAGCGCTAGCTACTCTCTGCTCTCTCAGGACGAGCACATCTTTGTCCTGTGTCGGCCACCGTAGCTTCTCTACAGAGCGCTAGCTACTCTCTGCTCTCTCAGACGAGCACATCTTTGTCCTGTGTCGACCACCGTAGCTTTTCTACAGAGCGCTAGCTACTCTCTGCTCTCTCAGACGAGCACATCTTTGTCCTGTGTCGACCACGTAGCTTCTCTACAGAGCGCTAGCTACTCTCTGCTCTCTCAGACGAGCACATCTTTGTCCTGTCGGCCACCGTAGCTTCTCTACAGCGCTAGCTACTCTCTGCTCTCTCAGACGAGCACATCTTTGTCCTGTGTCAGCCACCGTAGCTTCTCTACAGAGCGCTAGCTACTCTCTGCACTCTCAGAGGAGCACATCTTTGTCCTGTGTCGGCCACCGTAGCTTCTCTACAGAGCGCTAGCTACTCTCTGCTCTCTCAGACGAGCACATCTTTGTCCTGTGTCGGCCACCGTAGCTTCTCTACAGAGCGCTAGCTACTCTCTGCTCTCTCAGACGAGCACATCTTTGTCCTGTGTCGACCACCGTAGCTTCTCTACAGAGCGCTAGCTACTCTCTGCTCTCTCAGACGAGCACATCTTTGTCCTGTGTCGGCCACCGTAGCTTCTCTACAGAGCGCTAGCTACTCTCTGCTCTCTCAGACGAGCACATCTTTGTCCTGTGTCGGCCACCGTAGCTTCTCTACAGAGCGCTAGCTACTCTCTGCTCTCTCAGACGACCACATCTTTGTCCTGTGTCGCCACCGTAGCTTCTCTACAGAATGCTAGCTACTCTCTGCTGTCTCTGACGATCACATCTTTGTCCTGTGTGGGCCACCGTAGCTTCTCTACAGCGCTAGCTACTCTCTACTGTCTCTGACCACATCTTTGTCCTGTGTCAGCCACTGTAGCTTCTCTACAGAGTGCTAGCTACTCTCTGCTCTCTCAGACAACCACATCTTTGTCCTGTGTTGGCCACCGTAGCTTCTCTACAGCGCTAGCTATTCTCTGCTCTCTCAGAGGAGCACATCTTTGTCCTGTGTCGACCACCGTAGCTTCTCTACAGAGCGCTAGCTACTCTCTGCTCTCTCAGACGAGCACATCTTTGTCCTGTGTCGGCCACCGTAGCTTCTCTACAGAGCGCTAGCTACTCTCTGCACTCTCAGAGGAGCACATCTTTGTCCTGTGTCGCCACCACCGTAGATTCTCTACAGGCGCTAGCTACTCTCTGCTCTCTCAGACGAGCACATCTTTGTCCTGTGTCGGCCACCGTAGCTTCTCTACAGAGCGCTAGCTACTCTCTGCTCTCTCAGACGAGCACATCTTTGTCCTGTGTCAGCCACCGTAGCTTCTCTACAGAGCGCTAGCTACTCTCTGCACTCTCAGAGGAGCACATCTTTGTCCTGTGTCGACCACCGTAGCTTCTCTACAGAGCGCTAGCTACTCTCTGCTCTCTCAGACGAGCACATCTTTGTCCTGTGTCGGCCACCGTAGCTTCTCTACAGAGCGCTAGCTACTCTCTGCTCTCTCAGACGAGCACATCTTTGTCCTGTGTCGGCCACCGTAGCTTCTCTACAGAGCGCTAGCTACTCTCTGCTCTCTCAGACGACCACATCTTTGTCCTGTGTCGGCCACCGTAGCTTCTCTACAGAATGCTAGCTACTCTCTGCTGTCTCTGACGATCACATCTTTGTCCTGTGTCGGCCACCGTAGCTTCTCTACAGAGCGCTAGCTACTCTGCTCTCTCAGACGCACATCTTTGTCCTGTGTCAGCCACTGTAGCTTCTCTACAGAGCGCTAGCTACTCTCTGCTGTCTCTGGCGACCACATCTTTGTCCTGTGTCAGCCACTGTAGCTTCTCTACAGAGCGCTAGCTATTCTCTGCTCTCTCAGACGACCACATCTTTGTCCTGTGTCAGCCACCGTAGCTTCTCTACAGAGCGCTAGCTACTCTCTGCTGTCTCAGACGACCACATCTTTGTCCTGTGTCGGCCACCGTAGCTTCTCTACAGAGCGCTAGCTACTCTCTGCTCTCTCAGACGAGCACATCTTTGTCCTGTGTCAGCCACCGTAGCTTCTCTACAGAGCGATAGCTATTCTCTGATGTCTCAGACGACCACATCTTTGTCCTGTGTGGGCCACCGTAGCTTCTCTACAGAGCGCTAGCTACTCTCTGCTGTCTCAGACGACCACATCTTTGTCCTGTGTCGCCACCGTAGCTTCTCTACAGAGCGCTAGCTACTCTCTGCTGTCTCTGGACCACATCTTTTTCCTGTGTGAGCCACCATAGCTTCTCTACAGAGCGCTAGCTACTCTCTGCTGTCTCAGACGACCACATCTTTGTCCTGTGTGGGCCACCGTAGCTTCTCTACAGAGCGCTAGCTACTCTCTGCTGTCTCAGACGACCACATCTTTGTCCTGTGTCGGCCACCGTAGCTTCTTTACAGAGCGCTAGCTACTCTCTGCTGTCTCAGACGACCACATCTTTGTCCTGTGTGGGCCACAGTAGCTTCTCTACAGAGGCTAGCTACTCTCTGCTCTCTCAGACGACCACATCTTTGTCCTCTGTCACCGTAGCTTCTCTACAGAGCGCTAGCTACTCTCTGCTGTCTCAGACGACCACATCTTTGTCCTGTGTGGGCCACCGTAGCTTCTCTACAGAGCGCTAGCTACTCTCTGCTGTCTCTGACGACCACATCTTTGTCCTGTGTGGGCCACCGTAGCTTCTCTACAGAGCGCTAACTACTCTCTGCTCTCTCAGACGACAACATCTTTGTCCTGTGTTGGCCACCATAGCTTCTCTACAGAGCGCTAGCTACTCTCTGCTCTCTCAGACGACCACATCTTTGTCCTGTGTCGGCAACCATAGCTTCTCTACAGCACGCTAGCTACTCTCTGCTGTCTAAGGCGACCACATCTTTGTCCTGTGTGGGCCACCGTAGCTTTTCTACAGAGCGCTAGCTACTCTCTGCTCTCAGGCGACCACATCTTTGTCCTGTGTCGGCCACCGTAGCTTTTCTACAGAGCGCTAGCTACTCTCTGCTGTCTCAGACGACCACATCTTTGTCCTGTGTTGGCCACCATAGCTTCTCTACAGAGCGCTAGCTACTCTGCTCTCTCAGACGACCACATCTTTGTCCTGTGTCGGCAACCATAGCTTCTCTACACAGCGCTAGCTACTCTCTGCTGTCTCAGACGACCACATCTTTGTCCTGTGTCGCCACCGTAGCTTTTCTACAGAGCGCTAGCTACTCTCTGCTGTCTCAGACGACCACATCTTTGTCCTGTGTTGGCCACCGTAGCTTCTCTACAGAGCGCTAGCTACTCTCTACTGTCTCTGACGACCACATCTTTGTCCTGTGTGGGCCACCGTAGCTTCTCTACAGAGCGCTAGCTACTCTCTGCTGTCTCAGACGAGCACATCTTTGTCCTGTGTCAGCCACCATAGCTTCTCTACGGAGCGCTAGCTACTCTCTGCTCTCTCAGACGAGCACATCTTTGTCCTGTGTCAGCCACCGTAGCTTCTCTACAGAGCGCTAGCTATTCTCTGATGTCTCAGACGACCACATCTTTGTCCTGTGTCAGCCACCGTAGCTTCTCTACAGAGCACTAGCTACTCTCTGCTCTCTCAGGCGAGCACATCTTTGTCCTGTGTCAGCCACCGTAGCTTCTCTACAGAGCGCTAGCTACTCTGCTCTCTCAGAGGAGCACATCTTTGTCCTGTGTCAGCCACTAGCTTCTCTACAGAGCGCTAGCTATTCTCTGATGTCTCAGATGACCACATCTTTGTCCTGTGTCGGCCACCGTAGCTTCTCTACAGCGCTAGCTACTCTCTGCTGTCTCAGACGACCACATCTTTGTCCTGTGTCGGCCACCGTAGCTTCTCTACAGAGCGCTAGCTACTCTCTGCTCTCTCAGACGAGCACATCTTTCGTCCTGTGTCAGCCACTGTAGCTTCTCTACAGAGCGCTAGCTATTCTCTGATGTCTCAGACGACCACATCTTTGTCCTGTGTGGGCCACCGTAGCTTCTCTACAGAATGCTAGCTACTCTCTGCTGTCTCTGACGATCACATCTTTGTCCTGTGTGGGCCACCATAGCTTCTCTACAGAGCGCTAGCTACTCTCTGCTGTCTCTGACGACCACATCTTTGTCCTGTGTTGGCCACCATAGCTTCTCTACAGAGTGCTAGCTACTCTCTGCTGTCTCAGACGACCACATCTTTGTCCTGTGTGGGCCACCGTAGCTTTTCTACAGAGCGCTAGCTACTCTCTGCTGTCTCAGACGACCACATCTTTGTCCTGTGTCGGCCACCGTAGCTTTTCTACAGAGCGCTAGCTACTCTCTGCTGTCTCAGGCGACCACATCTTTGTCCTGTGTCGGCCACCGTAGCTTCTCTACAGAGCGCTAGCTACTCTCTGCTGTCTCTGACCACCACATCTTTGTCCTGTGTGGGCCACCATAGCTTCTCTACAGAGCGCTAGCTACTCTCTGCTGTCTCAGACGACCACATCTTTGTCCTGTGTGGGCCACCGTAGCTTCTCTACAGAGCGCTAGCTACTCTCTGCTGTCTCAGGCGACCACATCTTTGTCCTGTGTCGGCCACCGTAGCTTCTCTACAGAGCGCTAGCTACTCTCTGCTGTCTCAGACGACCACATCTTTGTCCTGTGTCGCCACCGTAGCTTCTCTACAGAGCGCTAGCTACTCTCTGCTGTCTCAGGCGACCACATCTTTGTCCTGTGGGCCACCGTAGCTTCTCTACAGAGCGCTAGCTACTCTCTGCTGTCTCTGACGACCACATCTTTGTCCTGTGTGGGCCACCGTGGCTTCTCTACAGAGCGCTAGCTACTCTCTGCTGTCTCTGACGACCACATCTTTGTCCTGTGTGGGCCACCGTGAGCTTCTCTACAGAGCGCTAGCTACTCTCTGCTCTCTCAGGCGACCACATCTTTGTCCTGTGTTGGCCACCATAGCTTCTCTACAGAGTGCTAGCTACTCTCTGCTGTCTCAGACGACCACATCTTTGTCCTGTGTGGGCCACCGTAGCTTTCTACAGAGCGCTAGCTACTCTCTGCTGTCTCAGACGACCACATCTTTGTCCTGTGTCGGCCACCGTAGCTTTTCTACAGAGCGCTAGCTACTCTGCTCTCTCAGGCGACCACATCTTTGTCCTGTGTCGGCCACCGTGGCTTTTCTACAGAGCGCTAGCTACTCTCTGCTGTCTCAGACGACCTCATCTTTGTCCTGTGTCAGCCACCGTAGCTTCTCTACAGAGCGCTAGCTACTCTCTGCTCTCTCAGACGACCACATCTTTGTCAATCAATCAATCAATCAACTTTATTTATATAGCGCTTTTACAATGTGATTGTTTCAAAGCAGCTTCACAGTGTTAAACAGGACAACATTGCAACAAAATTTGATTTGGCTAGTTTAATTTGGATAGTTTATAGAATTATATATGACCAAATTAATAAATTCTATTTGTATATTTAGTTGAGTAACTTGGATCATAATTTGAGTGTCCCCAACTGAGCAAGCCAAGCCAAAGGCGACAGTGGCAAGGAACCAAAACTCCATCAGGGCATGATGGAAAAATAAACCTTGGGAGAAACCAGACTCAGTCGGGTGCCAGTTCTCCTCTGGCCTATTATTAACAGTGTATAATTATTACTCTGGCAACCTTGCAGGTCTTAAATCATATTAGATAGGAATATTCAAATTTTGGGTATGGCCTTGCAGAGGCGGGCTCATTTAGGATGGCGCGTCGATTACACAAGAATATGAATACTTGAAAGATCGGAGTTATTGCGCGGAGGCGGGTTAATTGAGGATCACGTTCGGTGAGGCGATTCAGAGGAGACACTAATGGACACGGTCTCAGCAGACACTCCAGGATGAGCTGGTCATGTCCAGATGCAGGTCCACCATCCGATCCGGACACGGCCTGGATCCGGCCGACTGCAGTAAACCTCGGGATAAACAGAGAGACTAACATTAGTGTGGATGCCACTCTTTTTATGATGTAACGAGTACATCAGGTGTTATGGGAAGTGTTCCCGGTTCCGGCTGACCTAGTTAATGCAGCCTAATAATCAGTCATTTGATTTGAATAAAGAAAGTTAAAAATGTTCTATGTGTATGCCATAGTAAAGAGATGTGTTTTTAGTCTAGATTTAAACTGACAGAGTGTGTCTGCTTCCCGAACAATGCTAGGAAGACTGTTCCAGAGTTTAGGTGCTAAATAGGAAAGGATCGACCGCCTGCAGTTGATTTAGATATTCTAGGTATTTTCAACTGGCCAGAGTTTAGAGACCGCAATTGGCGTGATGGAGTATATTGCGTTAAGAGCTCGCTTAAGTACTGGGAGCTAAACCATTTATTGCTTTATAAGTAATAAGCAAGATTTTAAAATTTATGCGATGTTTAATAGGGAGCCAGTGCAGTGTTGACAGAACTGGACTAATATGATCGTACTTCCTGGTTCTAGTAAGAACTCGAGCTGCTGCGTTTTGGACCAGCTGGAGTTTATTTATTAGGCGAGCAGGGCAACCAACCCAGTAGAGCATTACAATAATCTAGCCTTGAGCTCATGATGTACTAGTTGTTCAGCATTTTGCATTGAAAGCATGTGACGTAATTTAGATATATTTTTAAGATGGTAGAATGCAGTTTTACAGATGCTAGAAAGCGTGGCTTTCAAATGAAAGATTGGTATCAAAGAGCACACCCAGGTTCCTCACTGGCGAGGACTTGACAGAGCAGCCATCGAGGTTAGACAGTATTCTAGGGCACTCTTTGTGGAGCTTTTCTGTCCAATAATTAAAAATTCAGTTTTATCTGAATTAAGTTGCAGGAAATTACTATTCATCCAATTTTTAATATCAGCTATGCATTCCGTTAATCTTGTGAATTGGTAAGATTCGTCAGGGTGTGAAGAAATATAGAGCTGAGTATCATCAGCATAACAATGAAAACTAACGCCATGCTTCCTAATGATATCTCCCAGTGGTAGCATATACAGGGTGAAAAGCAACGGTCCTAACACTGAGTCCTGCGGTACTCCATACTGAACTTGTGATCGGTGTGACATCTCTTCATTTACTGCTACAAACTGATAACGGTCAGATAAGTAAGATTTAAACCATGCCAATGCAGTTCCACTAATGCCAACATAATTTTCGAGTCTATTCAAAAGAATATTGTGATCGATAGTATCGAATGCAGCGCTAAGATCGAGTAACACTAATAGAGAGATACAACCACGATCAGATGATAAGAGTAAATCATTTGTAACTCTAATTAGAGCAGTCTCAGTACTATGATACGGTCTAAATCCTGACTGGAAATCCTCACATATACAATTTCTTTCTAAAAAGGAACATAATTGTGAAGACACTGCCTTTTCTAATATTTTTGATAGAAGCGGTAGATTCGAGATTGGTCTGTAATTGACTAATTCTTTAGGATCAAGTTGCGGTTTTTAATAAGTGGTTTAATTACAGCCAACTTAAAAGTTTTTGGAACATATCCTAATGTCAAGGATGAATTAATAATATTAAGCAGAGGATCTATGACCTCTGGAAGCATCTCTTTTAATAGCCTAGTCGGTATAGGGTCAAGCATACATGTTGTTGATTTTGATGATTTGACAAGTTTAGCCAATTCTTCTCCTCCTATAGCAGTGAATGAGTGTAATTTTTCCTCAGTGAGACTACAATGTTCTGTCTGAAGTGATACTGTAGTAGGCGGCTGCATGGTTATAATTTTATTCCTAATGTTATCAATCTTACTAGTAAAGAAGTTCATAAAGTCATTACTGCTGTGTTGTTTACAAGCGTCAGAAGTTGAAGCTTTATCCTTTGTTAATTTAGCCACTGTATCGAATAAATACCTAGGGTTGTGTTTGTTTTCTTCTAAAAGAGTTGAGAAATAAGCAGATCTAGCAGTTTTATGGCCTTTCTGTATGCAATCATGCTCTCTTTCCACAAATTGCGAAAAACCTCCAGTTTTGTTTTCTTCCAGCTGCTCCATTTTTCTGGCTGCTGTTTTGAGGGCCCGAGTGTGCTCGTTGTACCACGGCATTGGATTATTTGCTTTAATCTTCTTTAGCGCCGAGGAGCAACTATGTCTAAAGTGCTAGTAAAGAGAGAGTCAGTAGTTTCTGTTGCAACATCAAGTTCCTCTTGGCTATCTGTAATGCTGAGGAGATGGAACTGATGAGGAAGATTATGTATAAAGCAATCTTTAGTCAGCGGTTATAGTTCTGCCATATTTGAAGCGGGGATGGCTTTGCAGCCTTAGCTAAATTAAGTATACATGATATTAGGTAATGATCTGAGATGTCATCGCTCTGCTGCAGAATTTTAATGGTATCAACATTTAGTCCATGTGACAGTATTAGATCTAAAGTATGATTAAGGCGATGAGTGGGTCCAGATACGTGTTGTCTAACTCCAATAGAGTTTATAATGTCTTTAAATGCCAATCCCAATGCGTCTTTTTCATTGTCAACATGGATATTAAAATCACCAACAATTAGTACTTTATCTGCAGCCAGTACTAACTCTGATAGAAAACCAGCAAATTCTTTGATAAAGTCTGTATTGTGCCCTGGTGGCCTGTATACAGTAGCCAACACAAATGTCAAACGGGATTTATCATTTACACTACACAATGTTACATAAAGCACCAAAACTTCAAAGGAATTATATTTGAAACTAGACTTCTGAGTAATACTGAAGTTATCATTATAAATTACAGCAACACCTCCCCTTTTCCTTTCAGACGCGGCTCGTGTTTATAACAATAATCTTGGGAGTGGACTCATTTAAAGTAATGTAGTCGTCAGGTTTTAGCCAGGTTTCTGTCAAACACAGCACATCTAGGTTATGATCTATAATCATATCATTAACAATAAGCGTTTTTGGCGAAAGGGATCGAATATTCAGCAACCCGAGATTTATCAATTGTTCATCCGTATTATATCTGTTGTTTATTTGTTGGACATCAATTAAATTTTTACTGTTGAATGGTTTTGATGGTTTTTGTATTTACTGATTCGGGAACAGACACAGTCTCTATGTGATAATATCTAGGTGAAAGCGTCTCTATGTGCTGGGATTTAGCTGACTCTGGTGACGTGAGACAGCTAGCAGGCGGTTGGTTTAGCCAGTTTGTCTGCTTCCTGACCTGGGCCCCAGTGAGTCAAGGTTTAGCTCTAAGACTATGTGCCAAATTACTAGAGAAGAGCAGCACCAGCCGGGTAGGATGAATTCGTCTATCTTCAACAGGTCGGGTCTGCCCCAAAAACTTTTCCAATTGTCTATGAACCCTATGTTATTTTGCGGACACCACTTAGACAACCAGCCATTGAGTGATGATAATCTGCTAACTATTTCATCACTCCTTTTAACAGGGAGGGCCAGATAAACAGACTGCCGGTGACATCGTGCTTGCGAGTTTACACACCTCTTTAATGTTAATTTTGGTGATCTCCGACTGACGGTCGAACATCATTAGTGCCGACGTGAATAATAATCTTAGAGAATTTACGATTAGCTTTAGCCAGCACTTTTAAATTTGCTTTGATGTCAGGCGCTCTGGCTCCCGGTAAACATGTGACTATGGTGGCTGGTGTCTCTATTTTCACGTTCCGTGTAATAGAATCGCCAATAACTAGGGCACTTTCAACAGGATCCTCAGTGGGTGCATCACTGAGTGGGGAGAACCTGTTTGATGTTCTAATCGAACGGAAGAGTGGTTTTTAGATCCTGACTATGCTGTCTCACAGTCACCCAATTGCCCTGCTGCGGGGCTCAGCCGAACCAAACAATGAGTGTTCACTAAGCTAGTCGCATCCAAAAGAGTATCTAAAGCTGTACCATTCTCACTACTCTCACATAAAGTCTGGATGCGTGTCTCTAAATCTGAAATCTTCTCCGTCAGCCTGATTAATTCCTTACATTTAACACATGTGAAGCCCTGTTCGCCAACGGAGATAGATATGCTAAACATGTAGCATGCAGTGCAAGTGACAATGACAGGAGAAGAAGACATGGCTTACCGTATTTGTTGATGAATCCAAAACTTACCACACAACTTACTCCACTTACTTTGTTTGATGGAGTCTATTTAATAATCCAACTCACCACAGTTGTCTAATGAACTCAGAAAACAGGAGACCCGGGTGCGGGATGGAAAGCTACCAGGCTAGCTAACACGTGGTAGTGATTTAGATTAAAAGCTAGTGATGTCAAATTTAACTTGATAGGCTATATTAAACAATATATGGTGATGAGTAAGTTATTTTTAGCAGTATAGATAACAAAGAAAATATATCAAATAGAGATTCAAACGCAGCTATACAGAGCTACAAACACTGACGCATGCAGTAGCAGCAGTAGGTAGACTGGAGCAATCGATCAGGAGCAATCGATCTCAGCCTCAGCAATCCCTGCTGACAAAAAAATTTGTCCTGTGTGGGCCACCGTAGCATCTCTACAGAGCGCTAGCTACTCTCTGCTGTCTCAGGCGACCACATCTTTGTCCTGTGTCAGCCACCGTAGCTTCTCTACAGAGCGCTAGCTACTCTCTGCTGTCTCAGACGAGCACATCTTTGTCCTGTGTGGGCCACTGTAGCTTCTCTACAGAGCGCTAGCTACTCTCTGCTCTCTCAGACGACCACATCTTTGTCCTGTGTAGGCCACCGTAGCTTCTCTACAGCACGCTAGCTACTCTCTGCTGTCTCAGACGAGCACATCTTTGTCCTGTGTCGGCCACCGTAGCTTCTCTACAGAGCGCTAGCTACTCTCTGCTGTCTCAGACGAGGCACATCTTTGTCCTGTGTGGCCCACCATAGCTTCTCTACAGAGCGCTAGCTACTCTCTGCTGTCTCTGACGACCACATCTTTGTCCTGTGTCGCCACCGTAGCTTCTCTACAGAGCGCTAGCTACTCTCTGCTCTCTCAGACAACCACATCTTTGTCCTGTGTCGGCCACCGTAGCTTATCTACAGAGCGCTAGCTACTCTCTGCTCTCTCAGACAACCACATCTTTGTCCTGTGTCGGCCACCGTAGCTTATCTACAGAGCGCTAGCTACTCTCTGCTGTCTCAGGCGAGCACATCTTTGTCCTGTGTCGCCACCTTAGCTTCTCTCTACAGCACGCTAGCTACTCTCTGCTGTCTCAGACGACCACATCTTTGTCCTGTGTCGGCCACCGTAGCTTCTCTACAGAGCGCTAGCTACTCTCTGCTCTCTCAGGACGACCACATCTTTGTCCTGTGTGAGCCACCGTAGCTTATCTACAGAGCGCTAGCTACTCTCTGCTCTCTCAGACGACCACATCTTTGTCCTGTGTCGGCCACCGTAGCTTCTCTACAGAGCGCTAGCTACTCTCTGCTCTCTCAGACGACCACATCTTTGTCCTGTGTGGGCCACCGTAGCTTATCTACAGAGCGCTAGCTACTCTCTGCTCTCTCAGACGACCACATCTTTGTCCTGTGTCGACCACCGTAGCTTATCTACAGAGCGCTAGCTACTCTCTGCTCTCTCAGACGAGCACATCTTTGTCCTGTGTCGGCCACCGTAGCTTATCTACAGAGCGCTAGCTACTCTCTGCTCTCTCAGGCGACCACATCTTTGTCCTGTGTGGGCCACCGTAGCTTCTCTACAGAGCGCTAGCTACTCTCTGCTGTCTCAGACGACCACATCTTTGTCCTGTGTCGGCCACCGTAGCTTATCTACAGAGCGCTAGCTACTCTCTGCTCTCTCAGACGCACCACATCTTTGTCCTGTGTGGGCCACCGTAGCTTATCTACAGAGCGCTAGCTACTCTCTGCTCTCTCAGACGACCACATCTTTGTCCTGTGTCGACCACCGTAGCTTCTCTACAGAGCGCTAGCTACTCTCTGCTGTCTCAGACGACCACATCTTTGTCCTGTGTCGGCAACCGTAGCTACTCTACAGAGCGCTAGCTACTCTCTGCTCTCTCAGACGACCACATCTTTGTCCTGTGTCGGCCACCGTAGCTTCTCTACAGAGTGCTAGCTACTCTCTGCTCTCTCAGACGACCACATCTTTGTACTGTGTGGGCCACCGTAGCTTATCTACAGAGCGCTAGCTACTCTCTGCTCTCTCAGACGACCAGATCTTTGTACTGTGTGGGCCACCGTGGCTTATCTACAGAGCGCTAGCTACTCTCTGCTCTCTCAGACGACCACATCTTTGTCCTGTGTCGGCCACCGTAGCTTCTCTACAGAGTGCTAGCTACTGTCTGCTGTCTCAGACGACCACATCTTTGTCCTGTGTGGGCCACCGTAGCTTCTCTACAGAGCGCTAGCTACTCTCTGCTGTCTCTGACGACCACATCTTTGTCCTGTGTGGGCCACCGTAGCTTCTCTACAGAGCGCTAACTACTCTCTGCTCTCTCAGACGACAACATCTTTGTCCTGTGTTGGCCACCATAGCTTCTCTACAGAGCGCTAGCTACTCTCTGCTCTCTCAGACGACCACATCTTTGTCCTGTGTCGGCAACCATAGCTTCTCTACAGCACGCTAGCTACTCTCTGCTGTCTAAGACGACCACATCTTTGTCCTGTGTGGGCCACCGTGGCTTTTCTACAGAGCGCTAGCTACTCTCTGCTCTCTCAGACGACCACATCTTTGTCCTGTGTCGGCCACCGTAGCTTTTCTACAGAGCGCTAGCTACTCTCTGCTGTCTCAGACGACCACATCTTTGTCCTGTGTTGGCCACCATAGCTTCTCTACAGAGCGCTAGCTACTCTCTGCTCTCTCAGACGACCACATCTTTGTCCTGTGTCGGCAACCATAGCTTCTCTACACAGCGCTAGCTACTCTCTCTGTCTCAGACGACCACATCTTTGTCCTGTGTCGGCCACCGTAGCTTTCTACAGAGCGCTAGCTACTCTCTGCTGTCTCAGGCGACCACATCTTTGTCCTGTGTGGGCCACCGTAGCTTCTCTACAGAGCGCTAGCTACTCTCTACTGTCTCTGGACGACCACATCTTTGTCCTGTGTGGGCCACCGTAGCTTCTCTACAGAGCGCTAGCTACTCTCTGCTCTCTCAGACGAGCACATCTTTGTCCTGTGTCAGCCACCGTAGCTTCTCTACAGAGCACTAGCTACTCTCTGCTCTCTCAGACGAGCACATCTTTGTCCTGTGTCAGCCACCGTAGCTTCTCTACAGAGCGCTAGCTATTCTCTGATGTCTCAGACGACCACATCTTTGTCCTGTGTCAGCCACCGTAGCTTCTCTACAGAGCACTAGCTACTCTCTGCTCTCTCAGACGAGCACATCTTTGTCCTGTGTCAGCCACCGTAGCTTCTCTACAGAGCGCTAGCTACTCTCTGCTCTCTCAGAGGAGCACATCTTTGTCCTGTGTCAGCCACCGTAGCTTCTCTACAGAGCGCTAGCTACTCTCTGCTCTCTCAGACAACCACATCTTTGTCCTGTGTTGGCCACCGTAGCTTCTCTACAGAGCGCTAGCTATTCTCTGATGTCTCAGATGACCACATCTTTGTCCTGTGTCGGCCACCGTAGCTTCTCTACAGAGCGCTAGCTACTCTCTGCTGTCTCAGACGACCACATCTTTGTCCTGTGTCGGCCACCGTAGCTTCTCTACAGAGCGCTAGCTACTCTCTGCTCTCTCAGGACGAGCACATCTTCGTCCTGTGTCAGCCACTGTAGCTTCTCTACAGAGCGCTAGCTATTCTCTGATGTCTCAGACGACCACATCTTTGTCCTGTGTGGGCCACCGTAGCTTCTCTACAGAATGCTAGCTACTCTCTGCTCTCTCAGACGACCACATCTTTGTCCTGTGTGGGCCACCGTAGCTTCTCTACAGAGCGCTAGCTACTCTCTGCTCTCTCAGACGACCAGATCTTTGTCCTGTGTCAGCCACCGTAGCTTCTCTACAGAGCGCTAGCTACTCTCTGCTGTCTCAGACGACCACATCTTTGTCCTGTCTGGGCCACCATAGCTTCTCTACAGAGCGCTAGCTACTCTCTGCTGTCTCAGACGACCACATCTTTGTCCTGTGTGGGCCACCGTAGCTTCTCTACAGAATGCTAGCTACTCTCTGCTCTCTCAGACGACCACATCTTTGTCCTGTGTCAGCCACCGTAGCTTCTCTACAGAGCGCTAGCTACTCTCTGCTGTCTCAGACGAGCACATCTTTGTCCTGTGTCAGCCACCGTAGCTTCTCTACAGAGCGCTAGCTATTCTCTGATGTCTCAGACGACCACATCTTTGTCCTGTGTGGGCCACCGTAGCTTCTCTACAGAGCGCTAGCTACTCTCTGCTGTCTCAGACGACCACATCTTTGTCCTGGCTGTGTCGGCCACCGTAGCTTCTCTACAGAGCGCTAGCTACTCTCTGCTGTCTCTGACCACCACATCTTTGTCCTGTGTGGGCCACCATAGCTTCTCTACAGAGCGCTAGCTACTCTCTGCTGTCTCAGACGACCACATCTTTGTCCTGTGTGGGCCACCGTAGCTTCTCTACAGAGCGCTAGCTACTCTCTGCTGTCTCAGACGACCACATCTTTGTCCTGTGTCGGCCACCGTAGCTTCTCTACAGAGCGCTAGCTACTCTCTGCTGTCTCAGACGACCACATCTTTATTCTAGCTGTGTCGGCCGCCGTAGCTTCTCTACAGAGCGCTAGCTACTCTCTGCTGTCTCAGACGACCACATCTTTGTCCTGTGTGGGCCACCGTAGCTTCTCTACAGAGCGCTAGCTACTCTCTGCTGTCTCTGACGACCACATCTTTGTCCTGTATGGGCCACCGTAGCTTCTCTACAGGCGCTAGCTACTCTCTGCTGTCTCAGATGACCACATCTTTGTCCTGTGTGGGCCACTGTATCTTCTCTACAGAGAGCTAGCTACTCTCTGCTCTCTCAGACGACCACATCTTTGTCCTGTGTTGGCCACCATAGCTTCTCTACAGAGTGCTAGCTACTCTCTGCTCTCTCAGACGACCACATCTTTGTCCTGTGTCGGCAACCGTAGCTTCTCTACACAGCGCTAGCTACTCTCTGCTGTCTCAGACGACCACATCTTTGTCCTGTGTGGGCCACCGTGGCTTTTCTACAGGCGCTAGCTACTCTCTGCTCTCTCAGGACGACCACATCTTTGTCCTGTGTCGGCCACCGTAGCTTTTCTACAGAGCGCTAGCTACTCTCTGCTGTCTCAGGCGACCACATCTTTGTCCTGTGTCGGCCACCGTAGCTTCTCTACAGAGCGCTAGCTACTCTCTACTGTCTCTGACGACCACATCTTTGTCCTGTGTGGGCCACCGTATCTTCTCTACAGAGAGCTAGCTACTCTCTGCTCTCACAGACGACCACATCTTTGTCCTGTGTCGGCCACCGTAGCTTCTCTACAGAGCGCTAGCTACTCTCTGCTGTCTCAGGACGACCTCATCTTTGTCCTGTGTCAGCCACCGTAGCTTCTCTACAGAGCGCTAGCTACTCTCTGCTCTCTCAGACGACCACATCTTTGTCCTGTGTGGGCCACCGTAGCATCTCTACAGAGCGCTAGCTACTCTCTGCTGTCTCAGACGACCACATCTTTGTCCTGTGTCAGCCACCGTAGCTTCTCTACGGAGCGCTAGCTACTCTCTGCTGTCTCAGGCAGGCACATCTTTGTCCTGTGTGGGCCACCGTAGCTTCTCTACAGGCGCTAGCTACTCTCTGCTCTCTCAGGCGACCACATCTTTGTCCTGTGTCGGCCACCGTAGCTTCTCTACAGCACGCTAGCTACTCTCTTCTGTCTCAGACGACCACATCTTTGTCCTGTGTCGGCCACCGTAGCTTATCTACAGGCGCTAGCTACTCTCTGCTGTCTCAGGACGACCACATCTTTGTCCTGTGTGGCCCACCATAGCTTCTCTACAGAGCGCTAGCTACTCTCTGCTGTCTCTGGACGACCACATCTTTGTCCTGTGTCGGCCACCGTAGCTTCTCTACAGAGCGCTAGCTACTCTCTGCTCTCTCAGACAACCACATCTTTGTCCTGTGTCGGCCACCGTAGCTTATCTACAGAGCGCTAGCTACTCTCTGCTCTCTCAGACAACCACATCTTTGTCCTGTGTGTCGGCCACCGTAGCTTATCTACAGAGCGCTAGCTACTCTCTGCTGTCTCAGGCGAGCACATCTTTGTCCTGTGTCGGCCACCTTAGCTTCTCTACAGCACGCTAGCTACTCTCTGCTGTCTCAGGCGACCACATCTTTGTCCTGTGTGTCGGCCACCGTAGCTTCTCTACAGAGCGCTAGCTACTCTCTGCTCTCTCAGACGACCACATCTTTGTCCTGTGTGGGCCACCGTAGCTTATCTACAGAGCGCTAGCTACTCTCTGCTCTCTCAGACGACCACATCTTTGTCCTGTGTCGGCCACCGTAGCTTCTCTACAGAGCGCTAGCTACTCTCTGCTCTCTCAGGCGACCACATCTTTGTCCTGTGTGGGCCACCGTGGCTTATCTACAGAGCGCTAGCTACTCTCTGCTCTCTCAGGCGACCACATCTTTGTCCTGTGTCACCACCGTAGCTTCTTATCTACAGAGCGCTAGCTACTCTCTGCTCTCTCAGGCGAGCACATCTTTGTCCTGTGTGTCGGCCACCGTAGCTTATCTACAGAGCGCTAGCTACTCTCTGCTCTCTCAGGCGACCACATCTTTGTTCAATTCAATTCAAATTTATTTGTATAGCGCTTTTCACAATACACATTGTTTCAAAGCAGCTTTACAGAAAGTGCATTTTATAAATGTACATTGAAAAATGTTAGAAAAAGTTAATCAATCATGTATTATTTTAGGCCGCTATAACAGCGCTGGCGTTGAGTCGTCTCTTCACAGGCGTCAGTCGTCTCATCACAGGTGTTGGGGCATCTGAAGTCTCCATGAGAGGCTGGATACAAACTGGAGCTGACCAACTATTTACCTCGGGACTAGTGTCCCGAGATAATAACAGAAAAGCAGATGGGAAATAATTAGCATAGCTGCTGTTCAGAATATTAATGCTTTTGATCTGATTTAACTGTAGTATAAAAGGTAATTATAATGTGAATGCTTGGCTAAAGAGATGCGTCTTTAATCTAGTTTTAAACTGGGACAGCGAGTCTGAACCTCGAACAATATCAGGAAGGCTATTCCAGAGTTTAGGAGCTAAATATGAAAATGCCCTCCCTCCTTTAGTGGACTTAGATATCCTAGGAACGACCAGAAGCCTCGAGTTTAGTGATCTTAAAGAGCGCGATGGATTGTAGGGCGATAGAAGATCCATTAAATACACTGGAGCTAAACCATTTAGGGCTTTATAGGTCAGTAGCAATACTTTGTAATTGATACGAACTTAATAGGTAACCAGTGTAGAGATGATAAAATTGGTGTTATATGATCATATTTTCTTGACCTAGTAAGAACTCTAGCAGCTGCGTTTTGGACTAACTGTAGCTTGTTTATTGAGGATGCAGGACAACCAGCTAATAAAGCATTACAGTAATCTAGTCTTGAGGTCATGAATGCATGAACTAACTTTTCTGCATCAGAAATAGATAGCATGTTACGTAGCTTAGCAATGTTTCTAAGGTGGAAAAATGCTGTTCTTGTAACATATGAAATATGATTTTGAAAGACAAGTTGCGGTCTAATATAACACCCAGGTCTTTTACTGTAGTGGATAAAGTGACAGGGCGTCCTTCCAAGTTTAAGTTGTATTGTGAGAGGTTTTGTGGGCGTTTTTGGACCAATAAGTAATACCTCTGTTTTATCTGAATTTAATAGCAGAAAATTACACGTCATCCAGTATTTAATATCTTCAACACGCTGTCAGTTTAGATAATTTAGCGTTTTCATCTGGTCGTGATGAGATATATAATTGAGTGTCATCAGCATAACAGTGGAAATTAATTCCATGTTTTCTTATAATATTACCAAGTGGCAGCATATATATTGAGAATAGCAGAGGGCCTAACACAGATCCTTGCGGCACTTACATAGTCTACTGAGCGTTATCTTTGATTTTTCCCCATTTAGACAGACAAAATGGTAGCGGTCTGATAAGTCGATCTAAACCAGTTTAATGCCTTTCCCTGAACACCAGTGTAATTTTGAAGTCGATCTAAGAGTATTTTATGATCTATAGTATCAACGCAGCACTAAGATCGAGTAGAACTAGTATTGAGATACAGCCTTGGTCAGAAGCTAGAAGTAAATCATTTGTGATTTTAACGAGCGCAGTTTCTGTGCTATGGTGTGGTCTGAATCAGATTGAAATTTTTCATAGATATCATTTTCTTGCAAGAAAGAGCACAATTGAGCAGACACAACTTTTTCTAGTATTTTAGACATAAATGGAAGATTTGAAATGGGTCTGTAATTTGCTAGGTTATTATGATCCAATTGTGGCTTCTTAATGAGAGGTTTTATGACTGCCAACTTGAATATTCTTGGAACATGACCTAAAGATAAAGACGAGTTAATAATATTGAGAAGAGGCTCTTCCACTACAGGTAACAGCTCTTTCAGTAGTTTAGTGGGTATTGGATCTAATAAACATGTTGTTGATTTAGATGCAATAATAAGTTTATTTAGCTCTTCCTGTCCTATAGTTGTAAAGCGGTGTAGTAGTTCTTGAGAGGCGATAATTGAGGTTGAATCATAAGACATCATTAAAGGTTGTACATTTACAATTCTGTTTCTGATGCTTTCTATTTTCTCAGTGAAGAAATTCATAAAATCGTTACTACTAAACTGTAACGGAATATTTTGCTCAGGCGATGCTTGTTTATTTGTTAATCTAGCCACGGTGTTAAATAAAAACCTTGGATTATTTTGGTTATTTTCTATTAGTTTGCGGAGATGCTCAGCCCTGGCTGCTTTTAGGGCCTTTTATAACGTGACATACTATCTTTCCACGATTCTAAAGACCTCTAAATTAGTTTGTTTCCATTTACGCTCTAAGTTGAGTTTCTCTCTTGATGACATGTGTAGCACTGTTGTACCATGGTGCTTTAGTTTTCTCTCTAACCTTTTTAATCTAATTGGTGCAACATTTTCTAATGTACTAGAGAAAATGGTGCTCATACTGCTAGTCATTTCCTCTAGTTCATCTGTTTGTTTGGGTTCACTGAGCAGCTGAGACAGATCAGGTAAGCTATTTGAGAATCTATCTATAGTGGTTGGAAGGATCGTTCTGCCTGGTCGATAACGTGGCGCAACATGACAGATTTCAGCAGTACGCAGTATGCAAGTTACCATGTAATGGTCAGTGACATCATCACTTTGTTGTATAATATCTATATCGGTTGGGTTGGTTCCATGTGATATAATTAAATCTAGTGTGTGATTAAGGCGATGAGTGGGACCAGTGACGTTTTGCTTGACCCCAAAGGAGTTTAATAGATCTGTAAACGCAGCCCCTAACGCATCATTTGTGTTATCTACGTGTATGTTAAAATCTCCAACAATTAATGCTTTATCGACGTTGACCAATAGATCTGAGAGAAAGTCTGCAAACTCTTTTAGGAAATCAGCATAGGGCCCTGGAGGTCTATATACAGTAGCCAAGGCTAGAGATAAAACGGTTTTCTTTCTTACATCTAAGAGCGTAACATTTAGCACTAGTACTTCAAGAATTAAACCTGTGACCTGTTTTCTGAGTAACATTTAGAATATCTCTATAGATTATTGCAACACCGCCGCCACGACCAATCAGACGGGCTCATGCTTATAACAGTATCCTGGTGGAGTAGACTCATTTAGACCGAAATAATCATTTGGCTTAAGCCAGGTTTCAGTAAGGCAAAGTACATCGAAACTATTATCTGTGACCATTTCATTTACAATAACCGCCTTAGGTGTGAGCGATCTAATGTTTAGAAGACCTAGTTTTAGAAATTGTTTTTGTTCACTAATATTGAGATTTTCTGGTTTAATCACAATTAGATTTTCCTAGATCTTACAGTAGATTTAAAGTTTGACCTCACTAAACGAGGAATAGACACAGTTTCTATATAATGTTCTACATTGGTACTTATGTCAATTAAGTTAGGACAGCAAAGACTGTGATTTGAACTTTGACTTACTAGTCATATGGTGGTGTGTAACGCCCTGGAGATGTTGTCCGACAGAAGAGCCGCTCCGATTCTGCTGGGGTGGAGGCCATCAGGACGGAAGAGCCTAGGTCGCTCCCAAAACAGATTCCAATTATTTACAAAGAGCAGCTTCTGTTCATTACACCATGACATTAACCATTCATTTAGAGCAAGTAATCTACTAAACCTTTCATGTCCTAGTCGGATGCGTGGGAAGGGGTCCAGACACGATGATCGTTGCTTCAGGCGATGTTCTGCGCACCGTCTCGACCAGACTCCTGTAGTCCTTCTTCAGAACCTCCGTCTGCCGCAGCCTGATGTCGTTCGTTCCGCGTGCAGCACGACAGCTCCGATGCGCTCGTCACCGTTCAGGATCTCGGAACCTGCGCGCAGCGACATCGAGAACACGAGCACCAGGAAAGCAGTGAGTGCGCACCTTACCTTTACCTGAAGTAAGCGCGGACATGCCGGACGATGGAAGTACCGATGACCACAGCGTCGCGTTCCGTCTCGCGAAGAGGGGAGAAGCGGTTCTGAGTGGAGATCTTGAAGACCGGGAGGGTGGAGAGGTCCTTGCTCTGGTCCTGGCTCGCGTCTTCCGCTGTGGAAACACCCAGGGTCCATGGTGCTGTGTCGGTGCCGGAGTGAACGAAACCAGGGATGATCGCGTCCTGGGTGCTTGGGTCCTGTGCAGAGAAACACACGGAGTAGACGAGGTCGGAGTCAAAAGTTACCAACCACTGACTTGTGAGCATCGGCGCGTGATGTTTCCAGCGCTGAACGCCGCTCTATCAGCACGGCATCTTTGTCCTGTGTGGGCCACCGTAGCTTCTCTACAGAGCGCTAGCTACTCTCTGCTGTCTCAGACGACCACATCTTTGTCCTGTGTCGCCACCGTAGCTTATCTACAGAGCGCTAGCTACTCTCTGCTCTCTCAGACGACCACATCTTTGTCCTGTGTGGGCCACCGTAGCTTATCTACAGAGCGCTAGCTACTCTCTGCTCTCTCAGGCGACCACATCTTTGTCCTGTGTCGACCACCGTAGCTTCTCTACAGAGCGCTAGCTACTCTCTGCTGTCTCAGACGACCACATCTTTGTCCTGTGTCGGCAACCGTAGCTACTCTACAGAGCGCTAGCTACTCTCTGCTCTCTCAGACGACCACATCTTTGTCCTGTGTCGGCCACCGTAGCTTCTCTACAGAGTGCTACTCTCTGCTCTCTCAGACGACCACATCTTTGTACTGTGTGGGCCACCGTAGCTTATCTACAGAGCGCTAGCTACTCTCTGCTCTCTCAGACGACCACATCTTTGTACTGTGTGGGCCACCGTGGCTTATCTACAGAGCGCTAGCTACTCTCTGCTCTCTCAGACGACCACATCTTTGTCCTGTGTCGGCCACCGTAGCTTCTCTACAGAGTGCTAGCTACTCTCTGCTGTCTCAGACGACCACATCTTTGTCCTGTGTCGGCCACCGTGGCTTATCTACAGAGCGCTAGCTACTCTCTGCTCTCTCAGACGACCACATCTTTGTACTGTGTGGGCCACCGTGGCTTATCTACAGAGCGCTAGCTACTCTCTGCTCTCTCAGACGACTCACATCTTTGTCCTGTGTTGGCCACCGTAGCTTCTCTACAGGCGCTAGCTACTCTCTGCTGTCTCAGGCGACCACATCTTTGTACTGTGTGGGCCACCGTAGCTTATCTACAGAGCGCTAGCTACTCTCTGTCTCTGGCGACCACATCTTTGTCCTGTGTGGGCCACCGTAGCTTCTTTACAGAGCGCTAGCTACTCTCTGCTGTCTCAGACGAGCACATCTTTGTCCTGTGTCGCCACCGTAGCTTCTCTATGTGCTTCCAAAGTGAGGTGGCGGTGGGCGGTTGCAATTCTCAGCCCTCAACACTAGATACCGCTAAAAGTTACACACTGGACCTTTAAAAGATTGACAGCGCTGAAACAACTTCCTTGTTTACAACCAGTCACTCATAAAGACGGTCATCTAGTGGTGTAACAATGTAACTGTCACTGAAGTCACTATTGCAATCATTAATGGACCCTTTCTCAACACCAAATTCAGCATAATATTTATATAAAATAATGTTTATTGAACTATAATATTTAAATGAACAACAATAGCCATTACAAAGACAATAGGAAATAAACACAAGCAAACTTATGAATGATAAAAACATTGACTAGCTTTATAAAACTAGTTTACCTACTATAAAGACACTATTTTGTCTTTTAAAATACAAAAATTAAATCTCTCTCTCTCTCTCTCTCTCTCTCTCTCTCTCTCTCTCTCTCTCTCTCTCTCTCTCTCTCTCTCTCACACACACACACACACACACACACACACACACACACACACACACACACACACACTGTTTCTGTGTTTTTCTTGTGCCAGGCACTTTCTGTTGGTGGATGGAGCAGAGGTCTATGTGTACTCATATGAGGGCCGTTTGGTGTCATCTCCCAAGAGTCCCGGCATGAGAATGGACATCCTGAACACTCAGTCCATCTCCTGAGCAACGACACCATCGCCATACGAGACACAACTGATGAACGAGGTGCAGAGATCTCTTCTCCTGTCAGACACATGTTTAGTGTAGCTCTTCCCTGTTTTAGGTAGTCCACAGGCACCACATATAGAAGGCAAACACTCCACAAGTGGGACATAACTTCAATGCAAGCTGTGATTTTACATGAAGAACGTCTTATGATGTTCATGTCGTACTCTGATTAGTCACTGTTGATCTCTTCCTTCTCTTCTCCAGTTGTCTTCCTGTTCGAGGCCCAAACGGGAAAAGCCATCGGTGACGGCAAACCGTTGATCCACAAGGTAGAAAGTCACAAACAAACACACATACAGTACATTGTGTGACATTACACACACTAAGGTCATGTGTCCACCAAAGCTTTTTAGCCAGCTGAAACGTGTGTATAGTTGTTGCGTATCCAGTATTTAATTGTTATTGTTCTGTCTCCTGTTTCTTTTTCCGGACTGTGATAAATGGCCGGGCTAGTGCGGCCACCTTGTGGGCCAACTGATTAGTGCAAAAAAGCAAATTGCATGTGTGAGCTGAGCATGCAGAGTATGCACTGTAAATCAGCTGATAATGAACTTTACG
Source organism: Gobiocypris rarus (assembly GCA_023029165.1). Taxonomy (NCBI): domain Eukaryota; kingdom Metazoa; phylum Chordata; class Actinopteri; order Cypriniformes; family Gobionidae; genus Gobiocypris; species Gobiocypris rarus. The sequence goes on from CM040911.1 coordinate 5,302,715, forward strand.
TCATGCCTTATCGTCTGTGTAAAAGCCAATGTATACTTTGGCTTTAGAAGGAAGCTGCTTATAAAGACAGAAGCTCATTAGTTTCTGGATTAGAGCTGGAGTGGGATTATTTAGCTGTACTACACTCACCAATTTCTCATTAATGCAATTATCTAATCAACCAATCACATGGCAGTTGCTTCAGTGCATTTAGGGGTGTGGTCCTGGTCAAGACAATCTCCTGAACTCCAAACTGAATGTCAGAATGGGAAAGAAAGGGGATTTAAGCAATTTTGAGCGTGGCATGGTTTATGGTGCCAGACGGGCCGGTCTGAGTATTTCACAATCTGCTCAGTTACTGGGATTTTCACACACAACCATTTCTAGGGTTTACAAAGAATGGTGTGAAAAGGGAAACACATCCAGTATGCGGCAGTCCTGTGGGAGAAAATGCCTTGTTGATGCTAGAGGTCAGAGGAGAATGGGCCGACTGATTCAAGCTGATAGAAGAGCAACTTTGACTGAAATAACCACTCGTTACAACCGAGGTGTGCAGCAAAGCATTTGTGAAGCCACAACACACACAACCTTGAGGCGGATGGGCTACAACAGCAGAAGACCCCACCGGGTACCACTCATCTCCACTACAAATAGGAAAAAGAGGCTACAATTTGCATGAGCTCACCAAAATTGGACAGTTGAAGACTGGAAAATGTTGCCTGGTCTGATGAGTCTGGATTTCTGTTGAGACATTCAGATGGTAGAGTCAGAATTTGGCGTAAACAGAATGAGAACGTGGATCCATCATGCCTTGTTACCACTGTGCAGGCTGGTGGTGGTGGTGTAATGGTGTGGGGGATGTTTTCACTGTGCAGGCTGGTGGTGGTGGTGTAATGGTGTGGGGATGTTTTCACTGTGCAGGCTGGTGGTGGTGGTGTAATGGTGTGGGGATGTTTTCACTGTGCAGGCTGCTGGTGGTGGTGTAATGGTGTGGGGATGTTTTCACTGTGCAGGCTGGTGGTGGTGGTGTAATGGTGTGGGGATGTTTTCACTGTGCAGGCTGCTGGTGGTGGTGTAATGGTGTGGGGATGTTTTCACTGTGCAGGCTGGTGGTGGTGGTGTAATGGTGTGGGGATGTTTTCACTGTGCAGGCTGGTGGTGGTGGTGTAATGGTGTGGGGATGTTTTCACTGTGCAGGCTGGTGGTGGTGGAGTAATGGTGTGGGGATGTTTTCACTGTGCAGGCTGGTGGTGGTGGTGTAATGGTGTGGGGATGTTTTCACTGTGCAGGCTGGTGGTGGTGGTGTAATGGTGTGGGGATGTTTTCACTGTGCAGGCTGGTGGTGGTGGTGTAATGGTGTGGGGATGTTTTCACTGTGCAGGCTGGTGGTGGTGGTGTAATGGTGTGGGGGATGTTTTCACTGTGCAGGCTGGTGGTGGTGGTGTAATGGTGTGGGGATGTTTTCACTGTGCAGGCTGGTGGTGGTGGTGTAATGGTGTGGGGATGTTTTCACTGTGCAGGCTGGTGGTGGTGGTGTAATGGTGTGGGGATGTTTTCACTGTGCAGGCTGCTGGTGGTGGTGTAATGGTGTGGGGATGTTTTCACTGTGCAGGCTGGTGGTGGTGGTGTAATGGTGTGGGGATGTTTTCACTGTGCAGGCTGGTGGTGGTGGTGTAATGGTGTGGGGATGTTTTCACTGTGCAGGCTGGTGGTGGTGGTGTAATGGTGTGGGGATGTTTTCACTGTGCAGGCTGGTGGTGGTGGTGTAATGGTGTGGGGATGTTTTCACTGTGCAGGCTGGTGGTGGTGGTGTAATGGTGTGGGGATGTTTTCACTGTGCAGGCTGGTGGTGGTGGTGTAATGGTGTGGGGATGTTACCACTGTGCAGGCTGGTGGTGGTGGTGTAATGGTGTGGGGATGTTTTCACTGTGCAGGCTGGTGGTGGTGGTGTAATGGTGTGGGGATGTTTTCACTGTGCAGGCTGGTGGTGGTGGTGTAATGGTGTGGGGATGTTTTCACTGTGCAGGCTGGTGGTGGTGGTGTAATGGTGTGGGGATGTTTTCACTGTGCAGGCTGGTGGTGGTGGTGTAATGGTGTGGGGATGTTTTCACTGTGCAGGCTGGTGGTGGTGGTGTAATGGTGTGGGGATGTTTTTACTGTGCAGGCTGGTGGTGGTGGTGTAATGGTGTGGATGTTTTCACTGTGCAGGCTGGTGGTGGTGGTGTAATGGTGTGGGGATGTTTTCACTGTGCAGGCTGGTGGTGGTGGTGTAATGGTGTGGGGATGTTTTCACTGTGCAGGCTGGTGGTGGTGGTGTAATGGTGTGGGGATGTTTTCACTGTGCAGGCTGCTGGTGGTGGTGTAATGGTGTGGGGATGTTTTCACTGTGCAGGCTGGTGGTGGTGGTGTAATGGTGTGGGGATGTTTTACTGTGCAGGCTGGTGGTGGTGGTGTAATGGTGTGGGGATGTTTTCACTGTGCAGGCTGGTGGTGGTGTAATGGTGTGGGGATGTTTTCACTGTGCAGGCTGGTGGTGGTGGTGTAATGGTGTGGGGGATGTTTTCACTGTGCAGGCTGGTGGTGGTGGTGTAATGGTGTGGGGTTTCACTGTGCAGGCTGGTGGTGGTGGTGTAATGGTGTGGGGATGTTTTCTTGGCACACTTTAGGCCCCTTAGTGCCAATTGGGCATGGTTTAAATGGCACGGCCTACCTGAGCATTGTTTCTGACCATGTCCATCCCTTTATGACCACCATGTTCCCATCCTCTGATGGCTACTTCCAGCAGGATAATGCACCATGTCACAAAGCTCCAATCATTTCAAATTGGTTTTCTTGAACATGACATTGAGTTCACTGTACTAAAATGGCCCCACAGTCACCAGATCTCAACCCAATAGAGCATCTTTGGGATGTGGTGGAACGGAGCTTGTGCCCTGGATGTGCATCCCACAAATCTCCATCAACTGCAAGATGCTATCCTATCAATATGGGCCAACATTTCTAAAAATGCTTTCAGCTCCTTGTTGAATCAATGCCACGTAGAATTAAGGCAGTTCTGAAGGCAAAAGGGGGTCAAACACAGTATTAGTGTGTGTTCCTAATAATCCTTTAGGGGAGTGTATGTACAGAACTGACACAAATGTGTAAAGGCCACTACATACTCTGGAAGAAAAGAGGAAAAAAAGTTCTCGCTGAGAGGGAGCTTGTTCTCGACACATTATCTAAGCAGAACTTTTTTCTTGTGGGTGTCCGAGAACTATTGTGTGATTGGTCAGATTTTAAGTGCACCTGCTTTTCTCGTGAAGTATGGAATGTCCTGGACTGTTCTAGTTCTTGCCACCTCGGGAAAACGAACAAATTGATTTGTTCTTGCGGAGTATGTACCAAGCTTAACTTTGAGGTTGCTTTATATGCCACAAGCAAACATAAACTATGATGTCAGAGCTTGGTGACTTTATGGAGATGCATTAAGTGACACGTCTCTGCCGTCTCTCTGTTTAGATAGAGGTGGTGTTAATCGCACTGGATCAGTGTGGCCCGTCGAATGACAGAAGGATCGCTTTGATCGATAAGAACCGTGACCTCTACCTGACATCTGTGAGAAAGCTGGGCCGAGCTCACAGCATCTACAAGATTGGTAAGAATCCTGGAGGAAACTCAAATTCAGCCAAACATCTGTATTAGGCTTTGATTCATTTGAACTGAATCGTTGTCATTCTCATCCAGGTTCAATGGTTGACACTGTGGCCTGGAACGACTCTGCTAACATCCTGTGTGGAATCCAGGACAACCAGTTCACAGTGTGGTATTACCCTAGTGTGGTGTTTGTGGACAAAGACCTGCTCCCCAAAACCATCTTCACCAAGGACAGCAGGTACACACAGTACATTTAACTTCTCAGATCTGAAATACAGACGTAACTATCAGCTACTGGTGATTTGTGCATTTCTAGGAGCTGAATTTTGCTATATATACCCATTGGCTGTAAATGCTATTTTTATTCTTAAATCTAAAATATCTACCTCATTTTACACACATTCTGTGAATGTGTGAGACTTCTGAGTCATTAGTCGCTCTAGTGAATAACTAGAAGAATAACAGTAAGTGCTGTAACGGTAAAACTGTTTGCGATACAAACCAGTGTGTTATGATTGTGATAATAAATATAGCTGCAAGCCTTTATCAGACTCGCCAGGGTGACGATCAACGGTCCATGCGTTTTGTTCGTCTTGAGGCAAGGATTCTAACAATTAAGATAACAAATAATAACAAATAAGCTAATTATGATAACAAATTTGAGCTTGCAGTATCAAGTAGCATAGCAGAATGTTTTGTACAGCTAAATAACTGGAAGTGGCTGACACCGTAAATCTTGCACATTCAACTTAGATGTTAAACCCACAAGGTAGATCTTAAATCTATGAGGTGAACTCAAAAGTAAGGTGGAAACTGAGATTTTGGTGCCTGCAAAGAAAGTCATCGGAGGCACTGACACATGGAGTAGATTAGGGTTAGAAGAATGAGTTGACATGTAGTTGACCAATGACTTATAGTGTCTAAAGTGGACTATTGAAATAAAGTGTTACCAAGTCATGAGTTCATTCCTTACGTCTCCCAGTAGTAACTGAAGACTTTATTAGCATGGAGACTGCACATGACCTCTGAATCATGTCTTCTGCAGTGAGTTAAGTCGCTCACCTCAGATGGTGAGCTATGTGGGCACTCAGGTGACTGTCAGACGGACGGACGGCTCTCTGGTGTGCACCGCAGTGTCACCGTACCCGACCTTACTGCACGAGTATACCGGCAGCGCCCGGCTGGGAGGACGGCCTCCGCATCTGCCGCCGCTAAGGTCAGTGGAGCATGGACTGATCTCGTGTGTGTGTGTGTGTACATGTGTGAGGTAAACATAGGTGAAGATACATACAGAGAAAATACTTCAGCCCTGCTCCTGCAAAGTTTATATCCAACCTGCTTCTCCTGAATTTCACTCCAATGGAGCTAAACTCTGCAGGACAGTGTGGTGCGCCTCGATCAGGAGTCTTTTCTCCTCGTCTCTGTGCTCCTGAGGAGGAGGAGGAGGTGTGTTTCTCTGTGTCTCTGTACCGGCTGGTATTATCCTCCAGTGTCATGTGTAACAGAGGCCAGTGCTGTTGTTCTGTCAGTCACACTAGTGAAGGAAAACTGTGCTTGTGCCATCACAATATGATACGGAGACACTCCATAATACAATTTAAAAAAACTGAAACATGAAAAGGCCTCAGTGTCACATGATGATCCTTCAGAAATCATTCTAATATGATGATTTGATGCTCAACAAACATTATGATTGATGTTGAAAAAAGTTCAGATCTGTGTGGAATTTGCATTGCCATTCAAAAGTTTTAATATTCTTTAAAAAGATTAAATTGATCAGAAGTGAAAGTAAAGACACTTATAATAATGCATTTTCTGTTCATCAGAGAAACCTGTTTTCAACATTATAAATTTGAACCATTATTAATAATGGAGAAGCAATAATATTTGAGCAGTAAATCGATTTCTGAAGGATCATAAAAATGATTGTGTAATGCTAGTGCTAATTCACCTGTTAATTCCCCTGACAGGCTGTCTCCGCTGGCTGTGTTAAAAGCTCATTCAGCACTGTGGGTTTCCACTGACACGTGACAGCCGCTTTGCATGTTTAAACAGGACCAATATTTAACCCATTTAAGCATCAGTTAAAAAGATACACACAGGTCCATAAAGGACACAACTGTCCATGTCAAAAAACTAAAATTAGGAGCACAGACTTAAGTTTGGTCTCATTTTAAAGAAGACCCTTGGCAGATTATTGTTGAAGTCAAAAACGTTTAAAAAATGAAACTACTCTAAAACTGCTAGACAATCAAATCCATAGATCTAAAAGGCTGTGTTTCAAACTTGGTTGATTTCTCAAAATGAGCTTTCAATGAGAGTTTGTTTGCCAACTTTTCCCCATTAGAGGCCAGCAAAACTCTAGAGTTTTCCTCTCTCAAATATTACACACACACACACACACACACACACACACAGAGAGAGAGAGAGAGAGAGAGAGAGAGAGAGAGTTATAGTTGCATATTTTATCCAATTGTCTCTATAATATGCATAAACAGAAAACAGGAATAAAGTGAGTATTTGCTTTAAATGCCAAACCTGAGAAAAGGGCACCATCTGGTTAAACATAGTAAACATTTAAATTGACGCCTTGCCAACAGAATGAAAGCCTATTAACAAAGATGGCATCATTTTATAGTTAAATGGTAATGGGATTAAAAATGGCAGTGTCAATAGGGACATTTGTGTCCAGAAGGGGCTGAGAGGAACTATTTTGTGAACCTAGTGCAAAATATTTTTTTTAAAGGAAATGTGGGTGAGATAGCAAAATTCCAATAAAAATACACACCTGTGCCAAAATGAGCAGTGAGCATTAACACAGGCAAAATGATCAAAAGACTAAATGTCCATAAGGATGCTCAAGGGTTAAGTGAACTTCCATAACACTAACAACATTATGAATAGATTGAACAGATCGCTGTGCCAGAGAGACCACTATGATCACAAAACTGAAAGTGTTTGTCCGTCTCTCTTACAGGATCAGACGCTCTGGTCGTGTTTGGCAGGTCTGGCGATGGCCAATAGGAGCTGAGCACAGCAGAAGTGGCGTCGCAGCTATTGGAGAGGTGAATCCGTACACTAGTGTGGGCAGAATGTCTCACATCAGTCTCTTTAACACTCATCTTTGTCTCTTGTAGATTGATAAGGTGCAGTACATCAACTTCATAAAGGATCTGCCGTCGAAAGACTCGTGTCTAGCGCACATCCTGCTCTTCAGCGGGCACGTGCAGGAGGCCGAGGCCACTCTTCTGCAGGCCAACCTCGTCTATCACGCCATCCAGATCCACATCAACCTCTACAGCTGGGACGAGGTGCGTGCGTCACTGACACACGCGTCCGCTCCGTTAAGCGTGCTCGTGCCTGATTTCTGTTAGATATAGCCTCGCACTTTATTGCTGTTTATACTGGTTAAATGTTACAGGACACTAATAAAAGAAACGGTGTATGAGGGCAAGGGAAACAGGTAGGGAAGGCAAAGGGGTATAAAATAGAATTGGGATTGGGCCTAACATTAGCGTAGATGCCATTCTTCTGATGATGTAACGAGTACATCAGGTGTTATGGGAAGTGTTCCGGTTCCGGCTGACCTAGATAATGCAGCCTAAAAATCATTTAATTGAAAAAGTGTTTTATGTGTATGCCATAGAAAAGAGATGTGTTTTTAGTCTAGATTTAAACTGACAGAGTGTGTCTGCTTCCCGAACAATGCTAGGAAGACTGTTCCAGAGTTTAGGTGCTAAATAGGAAAAGGATCGACCGCCTGCAGTTGATTTTGATATTCTAGGTATTATCAGCAGGTCAGAGTTTAGAGAGCGCAGTAGACGTGATGGAGTATAATGTGTTAAGAGCTCACTCAAGTACTGGGGAGCTAAACCATTTAGTGCTTTGTAAGTAATAAGCAAGATTTTAAAATGTATGCGATGTTTAATAGAGAGCCAGTGCAGTGTTGACAGAACCGGACTAATATGATCGTACTTCCTGGTTCTAGTAAGAACTCGAGCTGCTGCGTTTTGGACCAGCTGGAGTTTATTTATTAGGCGAGCAGGGCAACCACCCAGTAGAGCATTACAATAATCTAGCCTTGAGCTCATGAACGCATGTACTAATTGTTCAGCATTTTGCATTGAGAGCATGTGCCGTAATTTAGATATATTTTTAAGATGGTAGAATGCAGTTTTACAGATGCTAGAAACGTGGCTTTCAAACGAAAGATTGGTATCAAAGAGCACACCCAGGTTCCTCACTGACGACGAGGACTTGACAGAGCAGCCATCGAGGGTTAGACAGTATTCTGGGTGTGCTCATGTGTGTCTCTTTGCAGGGCTCTGGAGTTGGCGGTGAAGTATAAAACCCACGTGGACACGGTGCTCGCTCACAGACGGAAGTTCCTGGAGGACTTCGGAAAACAGGAAACCAACAAGAGATTCCTGCAGTACTCTGAGGGAGTATGTTCACCTACACTGTCCTCACTGGTCTTCTTTTTTGTGTGTGTTTTCTGTTGTAATGTATTAATGTTGCTTCATTCCTACTTGTGCTCAGGTGGAAGTGGACTGGGAGAAGATCCAGGCTAAAATTGAAATGGAGTTTGCTAAAGAGCGTGAAAGAGCAGCCAATTCATCCATCAGAAGCACTGTGTCCATTCGCCACTAAACACACACCTCTAGCATAGTTCAGGTAAACTGAGGTTTGGATCCCGCTCCGCCATCTCTGAACTTCAGACTCTTCAACACTGACTGATATGGCAGGCGTATGAATTCATATCTCAGCATCTGAAACTATTAACTGGCATCATGTCTAGCTCAGCTGTTATTTATATCTTGTCATTTCATGAAGATATTGTAACAAGAATGTCTTGTTTTGTTTGATTTATGTTTATACAATAAATTCAGATTTGAAATACATTGGCGATAAAGTGAATGAGATCCGTTTCCACCTAACATGTTTGGTGATCCAGTCTGTGACATTAGCATTAGCAAATCACAACTACTATAAAATAAGTCCATAGCCACAAATGCAAGTAAAAAAGTGATCATTGGTAGAAATAATGGTAACACTTTAGTATAGGGAACACATATTCACTATTAACTATGACTTTTGCCCTTAATAATCTCATAATGACTGCTTATTATTAATAGTTAGTCAGGTCGTTGTTAAGTTTAGGTATTGGTAGGATTAAGGGATATGATCATTCATTAAAATGTGTTTTGTAAGCACTAATATACTGCCAATATCATAATGTCATGATAATAATAAGTTCATAGTGAGAATTTAACCTGAAATAAAGTTAGAGCAAAAATTGTGAAAATCTAAATATAATCCAGAATATAATTCCATGTATACTGAATCATTGGCAGTAGAAAAAGTAGGGATATCCTGAGCCCATCTCACGGATCCGTATCGGCTATTTAATGTCTGCTGTCACACAGCTCCAGTAGCTCGTCTGTTTGATCGGACCACACGGGTCAGCCTACGTGCATCAATGAGCCTGAGCCGCCCCATGACCCTGTGGCGGTTCTCCACTGTTCCTTCCTTGGAGCACTTTTGATAGATCCTGACCACTGCAGACCGGGAACACCCCACAAGAGCTGCAGTTTTGGAGATGCTCTGACCCAGTCGTCTAGCCATCACAATCTGGCCCTTGTCAAACTCGCTCAAATCCTTACGCTTGCCCATTTTTCCTGCTTCTAACACATCAACTCTGAGGACAAAATGTTCACTTGCTGCCTAATATATCCCACCCACTAACAGGAGCCGTGTGAAGAGATTACCTGTTAGTGGTCATAATGTTATGCCTGATCGGTGTACACGCTTGAAAATGAGGATGAATATCTAAATAGACTTGGAAATATGAATTCAGATCTTACAGATAAATCTTCAATGTTTGCTAAGCATACCAGACAACTTAATATTTTCCAGTCAATTGCTCTTACCTATGGATAGATATACTTACATCAGTGAAGCCTGGCACACATCCCCGTGGCTTGACCACTGCATTAGTACGGCTACTTTACAATCAATCAATATTCTCTGTGGGGCGTCCACATCTAATCATATGCCATTTTTAATAATTGTTGATATTGAAAGTCTGCCTGAGATGAATTATGAGTTTAAGAGGGCCAGCTTGGTAAAACTACACTGGTCCAAACTAAGGAAGTTTAATAAGCTCACCGATAGGAAAGTGTTTGACTTTGGTCAAATTACTGCTGAATATATAAAGTTAGCGAGCTCTAGGGTCTGCTCAGCTCTCAATGGTGTCCATGCAGTCAGATCAGTAATGCTGAGCGTTGAGTGTGCTAGAACCCAAACTCCATCAGGAGACAGAACGGAGGAAAACCCTTGGGAGGAACCAGACTCAGTCACTCAGGTCTCCTCTGGCAAATGAACAAATATTCATCCAGTTCCTTCTGCGTGAAGACGGATTCACCTCGGCAGTCTGTCGGAGGACCGCTCTGGTTCTTGTGAGGATCTGTGCCGACGGATGTCCCTTCACAGGGCAGAGTCTGGGAGACACTCAGAGCGGTGGGAAAGTGCTTGGAAAACATCCAAACTCAATAGCAGTCAAGCCAACACAATAACAGTTTGAGAAATTCATAGTGCTGCGTGTACATATTGTAATAAACCATCCTAATTAATTATATAGGAATTTCATAAACACAATCATCTAAATATTAGTTTATTGATACATTGAGAATGATTATTTTAGTTACACTTTACTCAAAGCCTTTATATATAATGCATGATAAAGTATTTTAATGCATTAATAATGCATCTTATAATTCATTGTATGAGCTCATGAATAATTGTAACCACAGTAGTAATACTTTAGAAAGTATAATTCATCAAAACACATGACAAACAATGAAAAGATGTAATACATTACGATAATGCGTAAGGCTTTAAGTAAAGTGTGACCGTCACTACCTCGGGGCAGAAGCTAAAGAGTTCACCTCATTCAAGACTTGAATAAATCAAATGACGAGTTCATCTTCTCACCCAGGATTTGTGACATGTGGTTAACTTGTAAAGCCTCGTCTGTATCAATCAACACAGCTAGTAAGTGAATATCATGAATGATACAGCATTAAAGTGTGTAAGTGGTTGAATTGGATGGTTGAGTTACGCTATCTTACGGAAAGATAAACTGTTGTTTCTCTGGAACTAATAAGGTGAAGAACCTTGTGCACAAAATATTGTTCTTTGTAACTTTCCCTGTAGGAATCGCTTTGGCGTGACCAACTGCAAGGCTCCTGTGACACCACATCTGTCTTTGACGACTGCAATCATTCTCTCAGCACGTCTGGATTCATCAACCGTTCAATAGGTGGACCATCATTGCATTACGAACCTTCATTCAAGCGCCACGAGATAAGACGAGCCGTCAAAAGAACCATTGGACTAACGTGTTGCGACGAGTCTTATTACTCTTCCACAGTTCAGCCATGATGTCGACAGTCATTTATCCCGCCAAAGGGAGTGAGTCGAAGAGTGAGGAGGCCGGATCCCGCTCGGGTCGCCATCTCGGGCAGGGACCCTCACCCAATGTGCCCCGTGTGTATGGGCTCAAAACACACTCAAACGTTGAATTTAGTCATTTAGCAGACGCTCTTATCCAAAGCAACTTATAAATGAGAGACGTTGCTTGCGGACCTTCAAAGCGTGTCCTCTGTGCGTCAATGCTGGTGAAAATCTTGGAGAGAAGGCTGAGAGTGGCGGTGGCTAACACACAAGAGTCTGTCCGGAGCTAATATAATACAGTATAATAATATAATAATATAGCTGCTTGCAGGAATTATGGGGCCAAGCCCAGTGTGGCACTATTTTAGGAAACTTTTGAACAATGCATAATTTACAACACTTGCTACACATTGAATTTGAACAAACAATCTTCAAAGCTACAGCCGGTTGCTTTAAACAGCATGCCACTCATTCAGCGGTTTGTTTAATTTCACAAAGGCTTGAGTTTTTGAGGCTTTGAAAGCTTTTGCCTCTAAATGACACAACATTACACATCATTCTTTCAAGTTGTCCCACACAGGATGGGAACCCACTATCTCTGGGTCAGGACGCCTGTCGCTCATCTTGATCGTTCCACATTTATAATGAGAATCAACTCAAAGGAAGATTTTGAATAAAAAAGCACAGCATGTTATATTTAATAACTTCAGATGAGCTCATTTTCAGTATCTTGAACAGAAGCAGCATTTGCACCACTTCTCTTGTGGTTTGGCGTGTGCCACTCAGGGTTCAAACCAGTGTGCCCAAACCCCCCCGATTAACCCATGAGACCTCCTGAAAGCCTCAAATCAAAATTTGAAGGTGGTCTCAAATTGTCAATTCAGGCGCAGTTGAAGTAAAAGTGTCTGGGACAAACGCTGTCAATATGAGATGGTGTAGCCATGCTATGTCTGTGTCATAATTCCCACTTTCTCTTAATAACTGGTGTGAGCGTGGTGGAGGTGGAGGTGCGCTGTATATCACGTCACAGAAGGGCGTACTCAATGTCGGATCAGGTCGTGCGAGGAATGTTTCGTTTGATCGGTTCATGAAAAGGTTTATCCCACCCCTCTCAAACCAATTACAGTTTCATTCGGTTTGGGCATTTTTATTCAGATTGACGTGTTTAAATGAAGCATTTTCATTTGGATTGGACTTTTAAACTGATTAGTACAGTGCTCCGTGTAAACTCACCTATTGTTGCTCTGAATAGCCTATAGCAAGTTAAGTGTGCACGTTAGTCTTGGCTTGCATCCGTAAAATATTGTAATGTTATTGGCCTACTGCATATTGAGAACATTTAGATTGGTATTACGCAACAGTCGGGATATGGGGACCCCCTGAATATTAAAGGGTATTTCACCAGATTAGCATGCTGAGTAGTGTTGTAGTCAAGACCACCTAAACCCAGAACAAGTCCAGATCAAGACCAGACCAGCACTCCTTAAATTCATATCTTCTGTCGTTAGAAATGACTTATATTTAATGAATAAATATAATTAGAAGAGTAAGACACTATAGCGCTGTTAGCAATCAAATCACTGACAATAAAATGAATGGCACAGAAGTTGCATCTGAATTGGTACAATTACACCTTCATAAATAATGTTCAGATTAATTTAACATTACAACATTAACTTATTTAACATTCACAGAATCATTTATTCAACCGATTTGTTTAAAGCAGCTGGTTCATTTAATAACGAATTGTTGCCGAATTAGCAAAAACTGTTTAAAATGTAATTTAATATTAACTTAAATCTATATCATTTGCAATCAGCTTATAATCATGAAAACAGCTCCCTTACTCTTGTGATATTGCTTAATTATATTCTATGGTTTATATAAAAAAATCAATATCTGAATTTTTGACCATTTATATTAATTTGGGGCATTTGATGTTAAATCAGAAAATGCACCAGCAATTTAGTGATATCTTTGCAGTTGTGGTCTTGACTGGTCTTGAGATCAAATCCAGAGTCCTCTTTGTCCGAGACCGAGACAAGGCCAGTACAAATGCGGTCGAGACCGAGACAAGACCAAGACCTTCAAAAACTGGTCTTAAGACCGGTCTCGAGTACTACAACACTAATGCTGAGCTAATGTAGTTTATGGTTAAGCTGATAGAGCCACATTAGAAACAATGGCAACTGGATAGCATGCTAAGCTCACTTAGCAATAAAGGCACAAACACAGGCAAGCTCAAATTCAGAGGCGTATTTCCCAGGAACGGTAGTGAATATCAAAAATCTGTTCAGTCATTTCTGTGCGGCTCGGTCCAAAGATCACCCGAGCCCATTTGGACAAAATTGAGTCGTGAAAAAACTGTTTATCATTCGCTTCAATATGGCTGACAGTCACATGTTTGGAAAATGTAGTTGGAATTGGCATAAACCAAGGAACATAATGACATAAAGAAATACAATTTTGAACTTTGTTTTCAAAAGTTATAAGCGTTTTTTTGGAACACTAGGTGGCGCTGTGTTGAAACTTCTCAGGTACCTTCAGGACATGCTGCCGATTATGCATACCAAATTGTGTGCAGGTACGTCAAATATTTTAAAAGATATTGCAATTTATTAAAATTCAAAATGGCGGACACATGGTTCATCCGATCCAAGGCTCTGCACAATCCCAGGCGAGAAATAGGGTCTGATCTAGACAAACCATCAGACATTTTCTTAAAACAATTAACATTTATATACTTTGTAAACACCAATGCTCGACATCACGTTGAAAGGGATGCACATGCGTGGAAGTACAGACCCAGTGTTAAAGACTAAATCAAACGCCCTTTACAAAAATCGACAAATCAGGCGATTTTAAAGCTGGAGGAGAGTTTTTCGGCATTGGGTGGTACTTTACCTTTCCGATGTGATGGCGTCATACGCCGTGAAGAACAACACCAAGTCGAGCATTTGAGGTTAAAAGTATATACATTTTTTTAATGGCCAATGGTTTGTTTGGATCAGACCCTATTCCTCTGGGATGGTGCAGAGCCTCTGAAGCCCTTCCTCTGAAACTGCAGTGATTTGGACCCTCAGCCGTTGGTTCCCATTGAAGTAATTGTGTGGAGAAAAATCCTAACTTAATTTCTTTTCCACTGAAGAAAGAAAGACCTGGGATGAGATGGGGGTGAGGAAACTATCAGGAGATGTTCATTTTGAAGTGAACTAATCCTTTAACCTGAGAATAATAAATAATTTGTTTAAAGGTGTTAAGATCAAACCAAGTAAACCGAACACGTCCGGTACCGCTCCGTATTTAGCTGGTTTGAGCTATGAGGCATGCAAAATAATTCACGACAAAACTATAGTTGATGTCCATCGTCCACAGCATCGAAGCTAGCGGACATCAGTCAAACACTGAACCATATCTGATTTCTGTCTGGTAATAAACAGGGGATCAATTTAGTCTCAAAATATTCATAATCTTTTTAACTAGACTGTTAAATATCTGATATTCAGATTCTCAAATACATACAAGCTAAAGTATTTTGTGTTCTAAAAAGGTTTATAATCATCATAGTTATTTGTGCAGTCAGATTTACAACACGTAAATTCATCAATCTTTTCCCGAAAGAAGTGAGAGTGAGGCTGGTAAACAGGGAGAAGAACAGAGAAAACTTCCTTTCAAGATTACGTTTAAAATCGGACATCAGCGGGGTCATAAACCGTGCTGCTTTAGCTGAAGTCATGCTAAAATCATTTTTCAAAGCTAATGCACATGTGCGTTCCTCCCATTCCTTTTTATATCGTCCATATTGTTTCTGATAATATGCACAATGAGACCAGCAATGTGTTTTGAGAGAGTATATAGGGCCAGCTTTCTGTTTAATGTTTGCTGAATTCGGACAGTAAACGGAGATGAACTCATTCCAGAAAAGTGGGGATGCATCTTAAATACGTGGCTTTTTTTTAAGCACTGCAATTTTATGGAAATGATATTCAGCACATACAAGCACATGTGCTCAGATCAGTTCCTAACACACTTCTGCGAGTGAAAGAGCTGTCTGGAACAGGTTATTAAAACACACTCTGTAAGAGACCAACCTGGATGTGAAATGACCCGTGATTATAAATGCAGAATCAGCTCAAACACAGAGAGTTAGAGAGAGTTTCTGGCTCTTCTAGAGGTTTGCAAGGTTGTCCGTCTTTCCTCCGAGTTCAGAGCGTCTCTATCCAGCTCCATCATGATCTCCTCGTATGTGGGCAGATATTTCACCTCCTCGTATGTGGAAGCAGCAGCACCGGGAGCTGAAGTCCCCTGTGAGGGAGTCCTGGGGCGGTGTCCATGGAGAAGGGACGGCTCCTCGGGCGTCTGGCGGCGGGGACGTGGACACACCACTCGCTGGATGAAATAACCCACCACGAAGAGCAGCAGCAGGATCAGCAGCCCCGACAGCCTCCGTACGATCCAGTCCAGATTGTCGAGGAAGGCGTGCAGAGGGAGTTTGCAGCAGTGGACCGTCGGGATGTTGCTGCTGCTGTTCTGAGTGCAGCATCGCTGGTCTTCACCGCACTGGATCTCTGCGCAGCTCCGCACAGCCTCACAGGAGAAACACAGCGGACGCAACACTCAGCCACGTCCTCATTCTCATGCTTCTGCCAATGAAGGATTTATCTGGATCTGTCTGAGAACAGAGATATATTTGCTCACACAGCACACGATCCCGTACGAGCCCCCATCAGCTGTTTCGAGATGTGAGTTCTGCTGCTCTGTCTCGCATCAATTATTGGAAGGGAAAATCACTGTCTTCCTGTCGTGAGGTAATGTCATTGTCTGGCTCATAATTCACATCCTCAGAATGGGGAAAGCGACCTCAGAAGCCACCTGATTAAAAATGCATGGCACTGTTTCTCTGTGGGATTCAATGGACCCATTATAGCCAGAAGCAGCTCAAACACCCCTCCTGATGCTCTCGCATGTTAGGCTTTGCTGCTTGCAAAGAATCAAGCCAATGAGATATTTCATTTAGCATTACACAGTTCATGTTACAGTGTAATAAGATCAGATGGGCTGAGTAGTGATTTAAATGAGCAGTATGCATTTACGGCTCATAATCATTTATCGTGGTACATGAATGATTCCTCAAATCATATCTAGAGGTTAACAAGTTCAGTAAAGCCTAGTTGTGTTTGCTATTGCAAGTTATATTACATATAATATGTAAAACATGGACACTGAGTATCGCTTTATTACACGTTTTACAGGCACTGACTATATAATAATTACACATAATTACAAGCGACTTACCCTAACCAATAGTCATTACATGTTGGTCATTAATATTGCCCAGGACTGATTTGTGTAATTGAAACACCTTAAAGTTTAACCGAACACTGTAATATAGCATCTTTTTTTTCATGAACCCTCGAAAATGTCTCAATCTTCATGTTTGATAGAATGTGAGATTGTGTTTAATATTCCAGTGCCCTTTGACTATACGGATATCTGTAGGATGTATTGACATTTGTGATAAGGTCTTAAGGAAAAGTATTGGCTTTATGTGCAAATGGAGACTGAATTGTGTTATGGGCCTATAAAAGGCAGAATGACAGTGCAGTATACATTTACCAAAGTTTGCTTGTAAGGCTCAGTCGATATTCACTTCTCATAAACAGAGCTAATGTCCAATTGGTCAAATGTGATTACGGGAGCATTATGCCGTAAAATACACTGGAACAGAGTCAAGTTGGCCAGCCAGATTCATGAGGGATCATGTTTCCCACTCCAATCGCTCTAATTTACTGAAATGTGATACACAGTGTCATTAGTAAAACAGTGAAATAAACATTTGCTGACAGAGACTGCTGCCCTCGTTTCAGTGGCCACTTCTTCACACTGCTTCAGTACCGTACTAATGAACAGAAGACAAACAGGTTTCTCTTACTCCATTCTTCAACGAGTGTGTGATTGTCTATCAGCTGAGACGCCCACAGCACCCCTTTCATTCTTTATCAATGTTTGTTATTTCTGTTCTATAAAATAAAATATTGCCACATATAGTGAAGATTGCTTCTAAGATTTCCAGCCAAAATGATCAGTAATCTTAACGGATTAGTTTGAAATAAAACCTCACCCTCAAGTCATGCTAGGTGTATATGACATTCTTCTTTTCTGATGACACAGAGTCAAATGAATAAATATCTTGATGTTTCCAAGCTTTATAATGGCAGTGAACGGGGCTCACGAGTTCGCTTCAGAAGGCCTTTATTAACCCCGACTGGTGAAGCCCTGTGGATCGCTCTCGTGAGAGCCTGGAATTCCTTGTTTTAACCGAAAACTTCTGTCGTCTTGCCATCACCAACCCCTTCGACAATGAGACCCTGAAGTCACTGATCTGAATCACCCCGTAAGCCTCCCAAACACCTCTGGGCTTAACTGAAGGGTCGCTATGAGCGGTGTCTGGAGTGTGTACACCCAGTCCAGAACACAGCCGGACCCAGAGCCTGTGTCACCATCTGCGACCATGGAGGAGTCGTGTGAGCCACCCGCAGACAGAGAGCTACCACCCGTCGCAACACATCAGCCAGAGCCCGAGGATAAGTGTACAGCGCCGACTCTCCCCCCGGAAGATGGTAGCCGCCCAGTGAGTCTGAGCAGGGGTGTGAGCCGAGGGTATACTGGTGGAAGTAGTGACTGAGGACTGGCTGAGGTATTGCCCTATCCAACCCTGTTTCTTGTTCTTCCTCACTGTTTCTAGACAACACTATGGACTGTTTCAACTGTGATATCCGTTTGCTCTGAACCTTCATCGCTGTTTGTAAACAGCACAGAGACCTGCATGGATTATGTATTATTGACCCTGTCCAGTCCTGCGGCCCCGCCTCTGCTGGAGGTTTGCATCCCTTCTCCATCTCCTGGAATGCCATGCTGTGACGTCAAGCCTCAGGTGGAGTAATCCCATCAGTGTCTGAGCGTGTGGATCTTGTGGCTCTGCCTCTGATCACCTCGCTCCGTCTCGGCCTGTTGATCTATCGGCTTCGCCGTGGCTCCTCCCTCCTTTCGACTTCACCAGGTTCCCTTGTCTTACCGGCTCCCCCTTGTCAGTCGTCACTCCACCTCCGCCCCGGACTTGCGAATCTTCAGCTATGCTCTGTTCCTTCACCTCTCCTCTTTCCCTTTGGAGTACGCCTTGGCCCTCCATCATCAGAAGAATGGCATCTACGCTAATGTTAGTGTCTCTGTTTTATCCCGAGGTCTACTGCAGTCAGCCGGATCCAGGCCGTATCCAGATCAGACGGTAGACCTGCACCCAGATGTGACCAACACATGACCCTGAAGTGTCTACAGAGACCGTATCAATTAGACTCCCCCTTAAGCTGCCTCATCCACACGGCATCCTCAATAAACCTGTCTCCGGGATGACTCCGATTGTTTGAATAGTCCTAGTTAATAATTCTTTAAATCGATATGTCATCCTCAAAACAACCGATCTCCAGCGTGTTGCCGCCAATCTTTCGAATATTACACTTTAGTAATTGTTTAATCAACACGGCATCCTCAATAAAAACCTGTCTCCGGCGTAATGACACAGATATTTCAGATTATTTATTTTAATAATTATTTAATCGATACATCATCCTCAATAAACCCGTCTCCGTTGCCTCAGATCGAATATTCAGATCTATTATGACCTCTGACCTTTAAAATTGCCAGAATAATTTTAATAATAATAATACACTGTTTGTTAATTGGCCAGAGGAGAACTGACTATTTTCTGTTTAACACTGTGAAGCTGCTTTGAAACAATCTGGGTTGTTAAAGCGCTATATAAATAAAGTTGACTTGACTCCATCACACCGGCTTCACATCAGTCCTTGGGCAGATGCTCGTAGTCATTGCTGTATGTTTACTCTTGTTTCACATTTTACACCTTCTGTCTGTTTTTGTGTTTATTGTATTATTAAAATCACTTCTTATTGGATCCTGTGTACCTTCATCTTCATCCGTCTTCATCTTCGTGACAATATTAAGATATCAATGTTAAAATTCCCCAGCCCCAGAAATCCTACCCAAGTACAAAAACAAAATAAAACAATTTCATAATACAGAAAGTTATTTGCTAACAATTTGCAAAAAAAGTTACAGTGTATTCTGTTTTTACCCAGGCAGTTCTCCTTATGAAATCTCAACACACCTTTTTTAATCTGTTATAGATCATTTCATCAGTTATTTGTTTCATCATGTGCAACTGCTCTTATAGATCAGCTAAAATGAGTTGGTTAGACTGTAGAAAATACAACATGTGAGCAAAGGCCACAAGGGGGACAGTTTGGATAAAAGACTGTGGAGACTGCACTGGTCAGTCAGATTGTCTACATTTATATCTGACATATTTTTATTTTCTACCAACTATAAAAAAATGTGAATTCATATATAGCATATAATCATTTACTTGTAGCATTTATATTCATTGGTCTCCTTTCTGCAGTTTGTCTGTATCCATTTTTAATGAATGAGGTTGTTATTATTATTGATCACAGTCAATATCATTCAAATGATTTATTAATAGGTTTGTGACTTGAGATTTTAAAGCTTCACTGGCACTGTAACCAGCACAGACGCTGCTCTATAGTCAAGTGAACTCTTTCTATTCTCCTGGATTTCTACACAAGTCAAAACCAAAACCGTAGACAAACAAAGCCTGCTTAAACAGCACAACAGTTATATATTTCCATGTATTTATTGAGGGCACTTACAACCAGAACAACAAGCAGGGGTGCGTTTCCTGTACAATGACCTAACTCGCTGATTAACTGCCATAGTCAACTCCCACCCCAATCATTAGAGCCATTGTGGTTCGACCATATATAGGCTATATCTCATGCAATCTATATAGTTCATTCCATTTACTGTAAATGGGTGATGAATTGAGAAATCATCTTTCCCTTGAGTCTCTGATATATTAAAGGTCATGGTGATATAAGAATATCCTGTAAGTTTCAGAGCTGAAAGCTTCCCTGTTAGTCAAAGAAAAGCTTTTATTGCCACCAGGCCCAGCAAACGACAGCTCTCAGATATACACTGATCTATGATGTCATAGGAGGGGGAAACTCCGCCTCTACAGATAAATGTGTACGCCTGCTTCTGTAGCCCGCCCACCGACTCGTGGAGGTACACTGTGCTAAACCGAGATAATCGCGCTACCGAGCAGTAAACATGCCGAAGAGAGTAAGATATTGTGCAGCCAATCACAGCAGTGGGTGTTTACACTGTAGTCTCACAGCAGCCAATCACACCAGTGGCGTATACACTGAAGTCCCACAGCGGCCAATCACACCAGTGGCGTATACACTGAAGTCCACAGCGGCCAATCACAGCAGTGGGCGTTTACACTGAAGTCTCACAGCAGCCAATCACAGCAGTGGGCGTTTACACTGATGTCTCACAGCAGCCAATCACAGCAGTGGGCGTTTACACTGAAGTCTCACAGTAGCCAATCACAGCAGTGGGTGTTTACACTGATGTCTCACAGCGGCCAATCACAGCAGTGGGCGTATACACTGAAGTCCCACAGCGGCCAATCACAGCAGTGGCGTTTACACTGAAGTCTCACAGCAGCCAATCACAGCAGTGGGCGTTTACACTGAAGTCTCACAGCAGCCAATCACAGCAGTGGGCGTTTACACTGATGTCTCACAGCAGCCAATCACAGCAGTGGGCGTTTACACTGATGTCTCACAGCAGCCAATCACAGCAGTGGGCGTTTACACTGAAGTCTCACAGCAGCCAATCACAGCAGTGGGCGTTTACACTGATGTCTCACAGCAGCCAATCACAGCAGTGGGCGTTTACACTGAAGTCTCACAGCAGCCAATCACAGCAGTGGGCGTATACACTGAAGTCTCACAGCAGCCAATCACAGCAGTGGGCGTTTACACTGAAGTCTCACAGCAGCCAATCACAGCAGTGGGCGTTTACACTGAAGTCTCACAGCAGCCAATCACAGCAGTGGGCGTATACACTGAAGTCTCACAGCAGCCAATCACAGCAGTGGGCGTATACACTGAAGTCTCACAGCAGCCAATCACAGCAGTGGGCGTTTACACTGAATGTCTCACAGCAGCCAATCACAGCAGTGGGTGTTTACACTGATGTCTCACAGCAGCCAATCACAGCAGTGGGCGTTTACACTGATGTCTCACAGCAGCCAATCACAGCAGTGGGCGTTTACACTGAAGTCTCACAGCAGCCAATCACAGCAGTGGGTGTTTATACTGAAGTCTCACAGCAGCCAATCACAGCAGTGGTGTTTACACTGAAGTCTCACAGCAGCCAATCACAGCAGTGGGCATTTACACTGAAGTCTCACAGCAGCCAATCACAGCAGTGGGTGTTTACACTGAAGTCTCACAGCCAATCACAGCAGTGGGCGTTTACACTGAAGTCTCACACCAGCCAATCACAGCAGTGGGCGTTTACACTGTAGTCTCACAGCAGCCATTCACAGCAGTGGGCGTTTACACTGAAGTCTCACAGCAGCCAACACTGAAGTCTCAGCAGCCAATCACAGCAGTGGGTGTTTACACTGAAGTCTCACAGCCAATCACAGCAGTGGGCGTTTACACTGATATCTCACAGCAGCCAATCACAGCAGTGGCGTTTACACTGATAGTCTCACAGCAGCCAATCACAGCAGTGGGCGTTTACACTGTAGTCTCACAGCAGCCAATCACAGCAGTGGCGTTTACACTGAAGTCTCACAGCAGCCAATCACAGCAGTGGGTGTTTACACTGATATCTCACAGCAGCCAATCACAGCAGTGGGCGTTTACACTGATGTCTCACAGCAGCCAATCACAGCAGTGGGCGTTTACACTGATGTCTCACAGCCAATCACAGCAGTGGGCGTTTACACTGAAGTCTCACAGCAGCCAATCACAGCAGTGGGCGTTTACACTGATGTCTCACAGCAGCCAATCACAGCAGTGGGTGTTTACACTGATGTCTCACAGCAGCCAATCACAGCAGTGGGTGTTTACACTGAAGTCTCACAGCAGCCAATCACAGCAGTGGGCGTTTACACTGAAGTCACACAGGAGCCAATCACAGCAGTGGCGTTTACACTGAAGTCTCACAGCAGCCAATCACAGCAGTGGGCGTTTACACTGAAGTCTCACAGCAGCCAATCACAGCAGTGGGCGTTTACACTGAAGTCACACAGGAGCCAATCACAGCAGTGGGCGTTTACACTGAAGTCTCACAGTAGCCAATCACAGCAGTGGGCGTTTACACTGAAGTCTCACACCAGCCAATCACAGCAGTGGGCGTTTACACTGAAGTCTCACACCGGCCAATCACAGCAGTGGGCGTTTACACTGTAGTCTCACAGCGCCAATCACAGCAGTGGGCGTTTACACTGAAGTCTCACAGCAGCCAATCACAGCAGTGGGCGTTTACACTGAAGTCTCACTGCAGCCAATCACAGCAGTGGGCGTTTACACTGAAGTCTCACACCAGCCAATCACAGCAGTGGGCGTTTACACTGAAGTCTCACAGCAACCAATCACAGCAGTGGGCGTTTACACTGTAGTCTCACAGCGGCCAATCACAGCAGTGGGCGTTTACACTGAAGTCTCACAGCAGCCAATCACAGCAGTGGGCGTTTACACTGAAGTCTCACAGCAGCCAATCACAGCAGTGGGCGTTTACACTGAAGTCTCACAGTAGCCAATCACAGCAGTGGGCGTTTACACTGAAGTCTCACAGCAGCCAATCACAGCAGTGGGCGTTTACACTGAAGTCCACTGCAGCCAATCACAGCAGTGGGCGTTTACACTGAAGTCACACAGGAGCCAATCACAGCAGTGGGCGTTTACACTGAAGTCTCACAGTAGCCAATCACAGCAGTGGGCGTTTACACTGAAGTCTCACACCAGCCAATCACAGCAGTGGGCGTTTACACTGAAGTCTCACACCAGCCAATCACAGCAGTGGCGTTTACACTGTAGTCTCACAGGCCAATCACAGCAGTGGGCGTTTACACTGAAGTCTCACAGCAGCCAATCACAGCAGTGGGCGTTTACACTGAGTCTCACAGCAGCCAATCACAGCAGTGGCGTTTACACTGAAGTCTCACAGCAGCCAATCACAGCAGTGGGCGTTTACACTGAAGTCTCACAGCAGCCTATCACAGCAGTGGGTGTTTACACTGATGTCTCACAGCAGCCAATCACAGCAGTGGGCGTTTACACTGAAGTCTCACACCAGCCAATCACAGCAGTGGGCGTTTACACTGAAGTCTCACAGCAGCCAATCACAGCAGTGGGTGTTTACACTGATGTCTCACAGCAGCCAATCACAGCAGTGGGCGTTTACACTGAAGTCTCACAGTAGCCAATCACAGCAGTGGGCGTTTACACTGAAGTCTCACTGCAGCCAATCACAGCAGTGGGCGTTTACACTGAAGTCTCACAGCAGCCAATCACAGCAGTGGGGCGTTTACACTGTAGTCTCACAGCAGCCAATCACAGCAGTGGGCGTTTACACTGAAGTCTCACAGCAGCCAATCACAGCAGTGGCGTTTACACTGAAGTCTCACAGTAGCCAATCACAGCAGTGGGCGTTTACACTGAAGTCTCACTGCAGCCAATCACAGCAGTGGGCGTTTACACTGAAGTCTCACAGCAGCCAATCACAGCAGTGGGCGTTTACACTGAAGTCTCACAGCAGCCAATTCACAGCAGTGGGCGTTTACACTGAAGTCTCACAGCAGCCAATCACAGCAGTGGGCGTTTACACTGAACTATCACACCAGCCAATCACAGCAGTGGGCGTTTACACTGAAGTCTCACCAGCCAATCACAGCAGTGGGCGTTTACACTGAAGTCTCACAGCAGCCAATCACAGCAGTGGGCGTTTACACTGTAGTCTCACAGCAGCCAATCACAGCAGTGGGCGTTTACACTGAAGTCTCACACCAGCCAATCACAGCAGTGGGCGTTTACACTGAAGTCTCACACCAGCCAATCACAGCAGTGGGCGTTTACACTGTAGTCTCACACCAGCCAATCACAGCAGTGGGCGTTTACACTGAAGTCTCACACCAGCCAATCACAGCAGTGGGCGTTTACACTGAAGTCTCACAGCAGCCAATCACAGCAGTGGGCGTTTACACTGAAGTCTCACAGCAGCCAATCACAGCAGTGGGTGTTTACACTGATGTCTCACAGCAGCCAATCACAGCAGTGGGCGTTTACACTGATGTCTCACAGCAGCCAATCACAGCAGTGGGTGTTTACACTGATGTCTCACAGCAGCCAATCACAGCAGTGGGTGTTTACACTGATGTCTCACAGCAGCCAATCACAGCAGTGGGCGTTTACACTGATGTCTCACAGCAGCCAATCACAGCAGTGGGTGTTTACACTGATGTCTCACAGCAGCCAATCACAGCAGTGGGCGTTTACACTGTAGTCTCACAGCAGCCAATCACAGCAGTGGGCGTTTACACTGAAGTCTCACAGCAGCCAATCACAGCAGTGGGTGTTTACACTGATGTCTCACAGCAGCCAATCACAGCAGTGGGCGTTTACACTGATGTCTCACAGCAGCCAATCACAGCAGTGGGCGTTTACACTGAAGTCTCACAGAAGCCAATCACAGCAGTGGGCGTTTAAACTGAAGTCTCACACCAGCCAATCACAGCAGTGGGCGTTTACACTGAAGTCTCACACCAGCCAATCACAGCAGTGGGCGTTTACACTGAAGTCTCACAGCAGCCAATCACAGCAGTGGGCGTTTACACTGAAGTCTCACAGCAGCCAATCACAGCAGTGGGCGTTTACACTGAAGTCTCACAGCAGCCAATCACAGCAGTGGGCGTTTACACTGATGTCTCACAGCAGCCAATCACAGCAGTGGGTGTTTACACTGATGTCTCACAGCAGCCAATCACAGCAGTGGTGTTTACACTGAAGTCTCACAGCAGCCAATCACAGCAGTGGTGTTTACACTGATGTCTCACAGCAGCCAATCACAGCAGTGGGTGTTTACACTGAAGTCTCACAGCAGCCAATCACAGCAGTGGGCGTTTACACTGAAGTCTCACAGCAGCCAATCACAGCAGTGGGCGTTTACACTGAAGTCTCACAGCGCCAATCACAGCAGTGGGCGTTTACACTGAAGTCTCACAGCAGCCAATCACAGCAGTGGGCGTTTACACTGAAGTCTCACACCAGCCAATCACAGCAGTGGGCGTTTACACTGATGTCTCACAGCAGCCAATCACAGCAGTGGGCGTTTACACTGAAGTCTCACAGAAGCCAATCACAGCAGTGGGCGTTTACACTGAAGTCTCACAGCAGCCAATCACAGCAGTGGGCGTTTACACTGAAGTCTCACTGCAGCCAATCACAGCAGTGGGCGTTTACACTGAAGTCTCACAGCAGCCAATCACAGCAGTGGGCGTTTACACTGAAGTCTCACAGCAGCCAATCACAGCAGTGGGCGTTTACACTGTAGTCTCACAGCAGCCAATCACAGCAGTGGGCGTTTACACTGAAGTCTCACAGCAGCCAATCACAGCAGTGGGCGTTTACACTGAAGTCTCACAGCAGCCAATCACAGCAGTGGGCGTTTACACTGATGTCTCAGCAGCCAATCACAGCAGTGGGCGTTTACACTGATGTCTCACAGCAGCCAATCACAGCAGTGGGTGTTTACACTGAAGTCTCACAGCAGCCAATCACAGCAGTGGGCGTTTACACTGAAGTCACACAGGAGCCAATCACAGCAGTGGGCGTTTACACTGAAGTCTCACAGCAGCCAATCACAGCAGTGGGCGTTTACACTGAAGTCTCACTGCAGCCAATCACAGCAGTGGGCGTTTACACTGAAGTCACACAGGAGCCAATCACAGCAGTGGCGTTTACACTGAAGTCTCACAGCAGCCAATCACAGCAGTGGGCGTTTACACTGAAGTCTCACCAGCCAATCACAGCAGTGGGCGTTTACACTGAAGTCTCACACCAGCCAATCACAGCAGTGGGCGTTTACACTGTAGTCTCACAGCGGCCAATCACAGCAGTGGGCGTTTACACTGAAGTCTCACAGCGGCCAATCACAGCAGTGGGCGTTTACACTGAAGTCTCACTGCAGCCAATCACAGCAGTGGGCGTTTACACTGAAGTCTCACCAGCCAATCACAGCAGTGGGCGTTTACACTGAAGTCTCACAGCAACCAATCACAGCAGTGGGCGTTTACACTGTAGTCCCACAGCAATCACAGCAGTGGGCGTTTACACTGAAGTCTCACAGCAGCCAATCACAGCAGTGGGCGTTTACACTGAAGTCTCACAGCAGCCAATCACAGCAGTGGCGTTTACACTGAAGTCTCACAGTAGCCAATCACAGCAGTGGGCGTTTACACTGAAGTCTCACAGCAGCCAATCACAGCAGTGGGCGTTTACACTGAAGTCCACTGCAGCCAATCACAGCAGTGGGCGTTTACACTGAAGTCACACAGGAGCCAATCACAGCAGTGGGCGTTTACACTGAAGTCTCACAGTAGCCAATCACAGCAGTGGGCGTTTACACTGAAGTCTCACACCAGCCAATCACAGCAGTGGGCGTTTACACTGAAGTCTCACACCAATCACAGCAGTGGGCGTTTACACTGTAGTCTCACAGCGGCCAATCACAGCAGTGGGCGTTTACACTGAAGTCTCACAGCAGCCAATCACAGCAGTGGGCGTTTACACTGTAGTCTCACAGCAGCCAATCACAGCAGTGGGCGTTTACACTGAAGTCTCACAGCAGCCAATCACAGCAGTGGCGTTTACACTGAAGTCTCACAGCAGCCTATCACAGCAGTGGGTGTTTACACTGATGTCTCACAGCAGCCAATCACAGCAGTGGGCGTTTACACTGAAGTCTCACACCAGCCAATCACAGCAGTGGGCGTTTACACTGAAGTCTCACAGCAGCCAATCACAGCAGTGGGTGTTTACACTGATGTCTCACAGCAGCCAATCACAGCAGTGGGCGTTTACACTGAAGTCTCACAGCCAATCACAGCAGTGGGCGTTTACACTGAAGTCTCACTGCAGCCAATCACAGCAGTGGGCGTTTACACTGAAGTCTCACAGCAGCCAATCACAGCAGTGGCGTTTACACTGTAGTCTCACAGCAGCCAATCACAGCAGTGGGCGTTTACACTGAAGTCTCACAGCAGCCAATCACAGCAGTGGGCGTTTACACTGAAGTCTCACAGCAGCCAATCACAGCAGTGGGCGTTTACACTGAAGTCTCACTGCAGCCAATCACAGCAGTGGGCGTTTACACTGAAGTCTCACAGCAGCCAATCACAGCAGTGGGCGTTTCACTGAAGTCTCACAGCAGCCAATTCACAGCAGTGGGCGTTTACACTGAAGTCTCACAGCAGCCAATCACAGCAGTGGGCGTTTACACTGAACTATCACACCAGCCAATCACAGCAGTGGGCGTTTACACTGAAGTCTCACACCAGCCAATCACAGCAGTGGGCGTTTACACTGAAGTCTCACAGCAGCCAATCACAGCAGTGGGCGTTTACACTGTAGTCTCACAGCAGCCAATCACAGCAGTGGGCGTTTACACTGAAGTCTCACACCAGCCAATCACAGCAGTGGGCGTTTACACTGAAGTCTCACACCAGCCAATCACAGCAGTGGGCGTTTACACTGTAGTCTCACACCAGCCAATCACAGCAGTGGGGCGTTTACACTGAAGTCTCACAGCAGCCAATCACAGCAGTGGGCGTTTACACTGAAGTCTCACAGCAGCCAATCACAGCAGTGGGTGTTTACACTGATGTCTCACAGCAGCCAATCACAGCAGTGGGCGTTTACACTGATGTCTCACAGCAGCCAATCACAGCAGTGGGTGTTTACACTGATGTCTCACAGCAGCCAATCACAGCAGTGGGTGTTTACACTGATGTCTCACAGCAGCCAATCACAGCAGTGGGCGTTTACACTGATGTCTCACAGCAGCCAATCACAGCAGTGGGTGTTTACACTGATG
This sequence comes from Gobiocypris rarus, assembly GCA_023029165.1. Lineage (NCBI taxonomy): Eukaryota > Metazoa > Chordata > Actinopteri > Cypriniformes > Gobionidae > Gobiocypris > Gobiocypris rarus. Next base: position 5,330,834 of record CM040911.1, read on the forward strand.
TCTCACAGCAGCCAATCACAGCAGTGGGCGTTTACACTGTAGTCTCACAGCAGCCAATCACAGCAGTGGGCGTTTACACTGAAGTCTCACAGCAGCCAATCACAGCAGTGGGTGTTTACACTGATGTCTCACAGCAGCCAATCACAGCAGTGGGCGTTTACACTGATGTCTCACAGCAGCCAATCACAGCAGTGGCGTTTACACTGAAGTCTCACAGAAGCCAATCACAGCAGTGGGCGTTTAAACTGAAGTCTCACCAGCCAATCACAGCAGTGGGCGTTTACACTGAAGTCTCACACCAGCCAATCACAGCAGTGGGCGTTTACACTGAAGTCTCACAGCAGCCAATCACAGCAGTGGGCGTTTACACTGAAGTCTCACAGCAGCCAATCACAGCAGTGGGCGTTTACACTGAAGTCTCACAGCAGCCAATCACAGCAGTGGGCGTTTACACTGATGTCTCACAGCAGCCAATCACAGCAGTGGGTGTTTACACTGATGTCTCACAGCAGCCAATCACAGCAGTGGTGTTTACACTGAAGTCTCACAGCAGCCAATCACAGCAGTGGGTGTTTACACTGATGTCTCACAGCAGCCAATCACAGCAGTGGGTGTTCACACTGAAGTCTCACAGCAGCCAATCACAGCAGTTTGTGTTTAAACTGAAGTCTCACAGCAGCCAATCACAGCAGTGGGCGTTCACACTGAAGTCTCACAGTGACCAATCACAGCAGTGGGCGTTTACACTGAAGTCTCACAGCAGCCAATCACAGCAGTGGGCGTTTACACTGAAGTCTCACACCAGCCAATCACAGCAGTGGCGTTTACACTGAAGTCTCACAACAGCCAATCACAGCAGTGGGCGTTTACACTGAAGTCTCACAGGAGCCAATCACAGCAATGGGCGTTTACACTGATGTCTCACAGCAGCCAATCACAGCAGTGGGCGTTTACACTGAAGTCTCACAGCAGCCAATCACAGCAGTGGGCGTTTACACTGATGTCTCACAGCAGCCAATCACAGCAGTGGGTGTTTACACTGATGTCTCACAGCAGCCAATCACAGCAGTGGGCGTTTACACTGAAGTCTCACAGCAGCCAATCACAGCAGTGGGCGTTTACACTGAAGTCCACAGCGGCCAATCACAGCAGTGGGCGTTTACACTGAAGTCTCACAGCAGCCAATCACAGCAGTGGGCGTTTACACTGTAGTCTCCCAGCAGCCAATCACAGCAGTGGGCGTTTACACTGAAGTCTCACTGCAGCCAATCACAGCAGTGGGCGTTTACACTGAAGTCTCACACCAGCCAATCACAGCAGTGGGCGTTTACACTGAAGTCTCACAGCAGCCAATCACAGCAGTGGGCGTTTACACTGTAGTCTCACAGCAGCCAATCACAGCAGTGGCGTTTACACTGAAGTCTCACAGCAGCCAATCACAGCAGTGGGCGTTTACACTGTAGTCTCACAGCAGCCAATCACAGCAGTGGGCGTTTACACTGAAGTCTCACAGCAGCCAATCACAGCAGTGGGTGTTTACACTGATGTCTCACAGCAGCCAATCACAGCAGTGGGCGTTTACACTGATGTCTCACAGCAGCCAATCACAGCAGTGGGCGTTTACACTGAAGTCTCACAGCCAATCACAGCAGTGGGCGTTTACACTGAAGTCTCACAGCAGCCAATCACAGCAGTGGGCGTTTACACTGAAGTCTCACTGCAGCCAATCACAGCAGTGGGCGTTTACACTGAAGTCTCACAGCAGCCAATCACAGCAGTGGGCGTTTACACTGAAGTCTCACAGCAGCCAATCACAGCAGTGGCGCGTTTACACTGTAGTCTCACAGCAGCCAATCACAGCAGTGGGCGTTTACACTGAAGTCTCACAGCAGCCAATCACAGCAGTGGGCGTTTACACTGAAGTCTCACAGCAGCCAATCACAGCAGTGGGCGTTTACACTGATGTCTCACAGCAGCCAATCACAGCAGTGGGTGTTTACACTGATGTCTCACAGCAGCCAATCACAGCAGTGGGTGTTTACACTGAAGTCTCACAGCAGCCAATCACAGCAGTGGGCGTTTACACTGAAGTCACACAGGAGCCAATCACAGCAGTGGGCGTTTACACTGAAGTCTCACAGCAGCCAATCACAGCAGTGGGCGTTTACACTGAAGTCCCACTGCAGCCAATCACAGCAGTGGGCGTTTACACTGAAGTCACACAGGAGCCAATCACAGCAGTGGGCGTTTACACTGAAGTCTCACAGCAGCCAATCACAGCAGTGGGCGTTACCACGGAAGTCTCAGCAGCCAATCACAGTAGTGGGTGTTTACACTGAAGTCTCAAAGCGGCCAATCACAGCAGTGGGCGTTTACACTGAAGTCTCACAGCGGCCAATCACAGCAGTGGGCGTTTACACTGAAGTCTCAGCAGCCAATCAGATCAGTGGGCGTTTACACTGAAGTCTCACTGCAGCCAATCACAGCAGTGGGCGTTTACACTGAAGTCTCACAGCAGCCAATCACAGCAGTGGGCGCACTGAAGTCTCACAGCAACCAATCACAGCAGTGGGCGTTTACACTGTAGTCCCACAGCGGCCAATCACAGCAGTGGGCGTTTACACTGAAGTCTCACAGCAGCCAATCACAGCAGTGGCGTTTACACTGAAGTCTCACAGCAGCCAATCACAGCAGTGGGCGTTTACACTGAAGTCTCACAGTAGCCAATCACAGCAGTGGGCGTTTACACTGAAGTCTCACAGCAGCCAATCACAGCAGTGGGCGTTTACACTGAAGTCCCACTGCAGCCAATCACAGCAGTGGGCGTTTACACTGAAGTCACACAGGAGCCAATCACAGCAGTGGGCGTTTACACTGAAGTCTCACAGTAGCCAATCACAGCAGTGGGCGTTTACACTGAAGTCTCACACCAGCCAATCACAGCAGTGGGCGTTTACACTGAAGTCTCACACCGGCCAATCACAGCAGTGGGCGTTTACACTGTAGTCTCACAGCGGCCAATCACAGCAGTGGGCGTTTACACTGAAGTCTCACAGCAGCCAATCACAGCAGTGGGCGTTTACACTGTAGTCTCACAGCAGCCAATCACAGCAGTGGGCGTTTACACTGAAGTCTCAAAGCAGCCAATCACAGCAGTGGGCGTTTACACTGAAGTCTCACAGCAGCCTATCACAGCAGTGGGTGTTTACACTGATGTCTCACAGCAGCCAATCACAGCAGTGGGCGTTTACACTGAAGTCTCACACCAGCCAATCACAGCAGTGGGCGTTTACTGAAGTCTCACAGCAGCCAATCACAGCAGTGGGTGTTTACACTGATGTCTCACAGCAGCCAATCACAGCAGTGGGCGTTTACACTGAAGTCTCACAGTAGCCAATCACAGCAGTGGGCGTTTACACTGAAGTCTCACTGCAGCCAATCACAGCAGTGGGCGTTTACACTGAAGTCTCACAGCAGCCAATCACAGCAGTGGGCGTTTACACTGTAGTCTCACAGCAGCCAATCACAGCAGTGGGCGTTTACACTGAAGTCTCACAGCAGCCAATCACAGCAGTGGGCGTTTACACTGAAGTCTCACAGTAGCCAATCACAGCAGTGGGCGTTTACACTGAAGTCTCACTGCAGCCAATCACAGCAGTGGGCGTTTACACTGAAGTCTCACAGCAGCCAATCACAGCAGTGGGCGTTTACACTGAAGTCTCACAGCAGCCATTCACAGCAGTGGGCGTTTACACTGAAGTCTCACAGCAGCCAATCACAGCAGTGGGCGTTTACACTGAACTATCACACCAGCCAATCACAGCAGTGGGCGTTTACACTGAAGTCTCTCACCAGCCAATCACAGCAGTGGGCGTTTACACTGAAGTCTCACAGCAGCCAATCACAGCAGTGGGCGTTTACACTGTAGTCTCACAGCAGCCAATCACAGCAGTGGGCGTTTACACTGAAGTCTCACACCAGCCAATCACAGCAGTGGGCGTTTACACTGAAGTCTCACACCAGCCAATCACAGCAGTGGGCGTTTACACTGTAGTCTCACACCAGCCAATCACAGCAGTGGGCGTTTACACTGAAGTCTCACACCAGCCAATCACAGCAGTGGGCGTTTACACTGAAGTCTCACAGCAGCCAATCACAGCAGTGGGCGTTTACACTGAAGTCTCACAGCAGCCAATCACAGCAGTGGGTGTTTACACTGATGTCTCACAGCAGCCAATCACAGCAGTGGGCGTTTACACTGATGTCTCACAGCAGCCAATCACAGCAGTGGGTGTTTACACTGATGTCTCACAGCAGCCAATCACAGCAGTGGGTGTTTACACTGATGTCTCACAGCAGCCAATCACAGCAGTGGGCGTTTACACTGATGTCTCACAGCAGCCAATCACAGCAGTGGGTGTTTACACTGATGTCTCACAGCAGCCAATCACAGCAGTGGGCGTTTACACTGTAGTCTCACAGCAGCCAATCACAGCAGTGGGCGTTTACACTGAAGTCTCACAGCAGCCAATCACAGCAGTGGGTGTTTACACTGATGTCTCACAGCAGCCAATCACAGCAGTGGGCGTTTACACTGATGTCTCACAGCAGCCAATCACAGCAGTGGGCGTTTACACTGAAGTCTCACAGAAGCCAATCACAGCAGTGGGCGTTTAAACTGAAGTCTCACACCAGCCAATCACAGCAGTGGGCGTTTACACTGAAGTCTCACACCAGCCAATCACAGCAGTGGGCGTTTACACTGAAGTCTCACAGCAGCCAATCACAGCAGTGGGCGTTTACACTGAAGTCTCACAGCAGCCAATCACAGCAGTGGGCGTTTACACTGAAGTCTCACAGCAGCCAATCACAGCAGTGGGCGTTTACACTGATGTCTCACAGCAGCCAATCACAGCAGTGGGTGTTTACACTGATGTCTCACAGCAGCCAATCACAGCAGTGGGTGTTTACACTGAAGTCTCACAGCAGCCAATCACAGCAGTGGGTGTTTACACTGATGTCTCACAGCAGCCAATCACAGCAGTGGGTGTTTACACTGAAGTCTCACAGCAGCCAATCACAGCAGTGGGCGTTTTACACTGAAGTCTCACAGCAGCCAATCACAGCAGTGGGCGTTTACTGAAGTCTCACAGCGCCAATCACAGCAGTGGGCGTTTACACTGAAGTCTCACACCAGCCAATCACAGCAGTGGGCGTTTACACTGTAGTCTCACACCAGCCAATCACAGCAGTGGGCGTTTACACTGAAGTCTCACACCAGCCAATCACAGCAGTGGGCGTTTACACTGAAGTCTCACAGCAGCCAATCACAGCAGTGGGCGTTTACACTGAAGGCAGCCAATCACAGCAGTGGGTGTTTACACTGATGTCTCACAGCAGCCAATCACAGCAGTGGGCGTTTACACTGATGTCTCACAGCAGCCAATCACAGCAGTGGGTGTTTACACTGATGTCTCACAGCAGCCAATCACAGCAGTGGGTGTTTACACTGATGTCTCACAGCAGCCAATCACAGCAGTGGGCGTTTACACTGATGTCTCAGCAGCCAATCACAGCAGTGGGTGTTTACACTGATGTCTCACAGCAGCCAATCACAGCAGTGGGCGTTTACACTGTAGTCTCACAGCAGCCAATCACAGCAGTGGGCGTTTACACTGAAGTCTCACAGCAGCCAATCACAGCAGTGGGTGTTTACACTGATGTCTCACAGCAGCCAATCACAGCAGTGGGCGTTTACACTGATGTCTCACAGCAGCCAATCACAGCAGTGGGCGTTTACACTGAAGTCTCACAGAAGCCAATCACAGCAGTGGGCGTTTAAACTGAAGTCTCACACCAGCCAATCACAGCAGTGGGCGTTTACACTGAAGTCTCACACCAGCCAATCACAGCAGTGGGCGTTTACACTGAAGTCTCACAGCAGCCAATCACAGCAGTGGGCGTTTACACTGAAGTCTCACAGCAGCCAATCACAGCAGTGGGCGTTTACACTGAAGTCTCACAGCAGCCAATCACAGCAGTGGGCGTTTACACTGATGTCTCACAGCAGCCAATCACAGCAGTGGGTGTTTACACTGATGTCTCACAGCAGCCAATCACAGCAGTGGGTGTTTACACTGAAGTCTCACAGCAGCCAATCACAGCAGTGGGTGTTTACACTGATGTCTCAGCAGCCAATCACAGCAGTGGGTGTTTACACTGAAGTCTCACAGCAGCCAATCACAGCAGTGGGCGTTTACACTGAAGTCTCACAGCAGCCAATCACAGCAGTGGGCGTTTACACTGAAGTCTCACAGCGCCAATCACAGCAGTGGGCGTTTACACTGAAGTCTCACAGCAGCCAATCACAGCAGTGGGCGTTTACACTGAAGTCTCACACCAGCCAATCACAGCAGTGGGCGTTTACACTGAAGTCTCACAACAGCCAATCACAGCAGTGGGCGTTTACACTGAAGTCTCACAGCAGCCAATCACAGCAGTGGGCGTTTACTGATGTCTCACAGCAGCCAATCACAGCAGTGGGCGTTTACACTGAAGTCTCACAGCAGCCAATCACAGCAGTGGGCGTTTACACTGATGTCTCACAGCAGCCAATCACAGCAGTGGCGTTTACACTGAAGTCTCACAGCAGCCAATCACAGCAGTGGGCGTTTACACTGAAGTCTCACAGCAGCCAATCACAGCAGTGGGCGTTTACACTGAAGTCCCACAGCGGCCAATCACAGCAGTGGGCGTTTACACTGAAGTCTCACAGCAGCCAATCACAGCAGTGGGCGTTTACACTGTAGTCTCCCAGCAGCCAATCACAGCAGTGGGCGTTTACACTGAAGTCTCACTGCAGCCAATCACAGCAGTGGGCGTTTACACTGAAGTCTCACACCAGCCAATCACAGCAGTGGGCGTTTACACTGAAGTCTCACAGCAGCCAATCACAGCAGTGGGCGTTTACACTGTAGTCTCACAGCAGCCAATCACAGCAGTGGGCGTTTACACTGAAGTCTCACAGCAGCCAATCACAGCAGTGGGCGTTTACACTGTAGTCTCACAGCAGCCAATCACAGCAGTGGGCGTTTACACTGAAGTCTCACAGCAGCCAATCACAGCAGTGGGTGTTTACACTGATGTCTCACAGCAGCCAATCACAGCAGTGGGCGTTTACACTGATGTCTCACAGCAGCCAATCACAGCAGTGGGCGTTTACACTGAAGTCTCACAGAAGCCAATCACAGCAGTGGGCGTTTACACTGAAGTCTCACAGCAGCCAATCACAGCAGTGGGCGTTTACACTGAAGTCTCACTGCAGCCAATCACAGCAGTGGGCGTTTACACTGAAGTCTCACAGCAGCCAATCACAGCAGTGGGCGTTTACACTGAAGTCTCACAGCAGCCAATCACAGCAGTGGGCGTTTACACTGTAGTCTCACAGCAGCCAATCACAGCAGTGGGCGTTTACACTGAAGTCTCACAGCAGCCAATCACAGCAGTGGGCGTTTACACTGAAGTCTCACAGCAGCCAATCACAGCAGTGGGCGTTTACACTGATGTCTCACAGCAGCCAATCACAGCAGTGGGTGTTTACACTGATGTCTCACAGCAGCCAATCACAGCAGTGGGTGTTTACACTGAAGTCTCACAGCAGCCAATCACAGCAGTGGGCGTTTACACTGAAGTCACACAGGAGCCAATCACAGCAGTGGGCGTTTACACTGAAGTCTCACAGCAGCCAATCACAGCAGTGGGCGTTTACACTGAAGTCCCTGCAGCCAATCACAGCAGTGGGCGTTTACACTGAAGTCACACAGGAGCCAATCACAGCAGTGGGCGTTTACACTGAAGTCTCACAGTAGCCAATCACAGCAGTGGGCGTTTACACTGAAGTCTCACACCAGCCAATCACAGCAGTGGGCGTTTACACTGAAGTCTCACACCGGCCAATCACAGCAGTGGGCGTTTACACTGTAGTCTCACAGCGGCCAATCACAGCAGTGGGCGTTTACACTGAAGTCTCACAGCAGCCAATCACAGCAGTGGGCGTTTACACTGAAGTCTCACTGCAGCCAATCACAGCAGTGGGCGTTTACACTGAAGTCTCACCAGCCAATCACAGCAGTGGGCGTTTACACTGAAGTCTCACAGCAACCAATCACAGCAGTGGGCGTTTACACTGTAGTCCCACAGCGGCCAATCACAGCAGTGGGCGTTTACACTGAAGTCTCACAGCAGCCAATCACAGCAGTGGGCGTTTACACTGAAGTCTCACAGCAGCCAATCACAGCAGTGGGCGTTTACACTGAAGTCTCACAGTAGCCAATCACAGCAGTGGGCGTTTACACTGAAGTCTCACAGCCAATCACAGCAGTGGGCGTTTACACTGAAGTCCCACTGCAGCCAATCACAGCAGTGGGCGTTTACACTGAAGTCACACAGGAGCCAATCACAGCAGTGGGCGTTTACACTGAAGTCTCACAGTAGCCAATCACAGCAGTGGGCGTTTACACTGAAGTCTCACACCAGCCAATCACAGCAGTGGGCGTTTACACTGAAGTCTCACACCGCCAATCACAGCAGTGGGCGTTTACACTGTAGTCTCACAGCGGCCAATCACAGCAGTGGGCGTTTACACTGAAGTCTCACAGCAGCCAATCACAGCAGTGGGCGTTTACACTGTAGTCTCACAGCAGCCAATCACAGCACAGCAGTCACAGCAGCCAATCACAGCAGTGGGCGTTTACACTGAAGTCTCACAGCAGCCTATCACAGCAGTGGGTGTTTACACTGATGTCTCACAGCAGCCAATCACAGCAGTGGGCGTTTACACTGAAGTCTCACACCAGCCAATCACAGCAGTGGGCGTTTACACTGAAGTCTCACAGCAGCCAATCACAGCAGTGGGTGTTTACACTGATGTCTCACAGCAGCCAATCACAGCAGTGGGCGTTTACACTGAAGTCTCACAGTAGCCAATCACAGCAGTGGGCGTTACCACTGAAGTCTCACTGCAGCCAATCACAGCAGTGGGCTTTTACACTGAAGTCTCACAGCAGCCAATCACAGCAGTGGGCGTTTACACTGTAGTCTCACAGCAGCCAATCACAGCAGTGGCGTTTACACTGAAGTCTCACAGCAGCCAATCACAGCAGTGGGCGTTTACACTGAAGTCTCACAGTAGCCAATCACAGCAGTGGGCGTTACCACTGAAGTCTCACTGCAGCCAATCACAGCAGTGGGCGTTTACACTGAAGTCTCAGCAGCCAATCACAGCAGTGGCGTTTACACTGAAGTCTCACAGCAGCCATTCACAGCAGTGGGCGTTTACACTGAAGTCTCACAGCAGCCAATCACAGCAGTGGGCGTTTACACTGAACTATCACACCAGCCAATCACAGCAGTGGGCGTTTACACTGAAGTCTCACACCAGCCAATCACAGCAGTGGGCGTTTACACTGAAGTCTCACAGCAGCCAATCACAGCAGTGGGCGTTTACACTGTAGTCTCACAGCAGCCAATCACAGCAGTGGGCGTTTACACTGAAGTCTCACACCAGCCAATCACAGCAGTGGGCGTTTACACTGAAGTCTCACACCAGCCAATCACAGCAGTGGGCGTTTACACTGTAGTCTCACACCAGCCAATCACAGCAGTGGGCGTTTACACTGAAGTCTCACACCAGCCAATCACAGCAGTGGGCGTTTACACTGAAGTCTCACAGCAGCCAATCACAGCAGTGGGCGTTTACTGAAGTCTCACAGCAGCCAATCACAGCAGTGGGTGTTTACACTGATGTCTCACAGCAGCCAATCACAGCAGTGGGCGTTTACACTGATGTCTCACAGCAGCCAATCACAGCAGTGGGCATTTACACTGATGTCTCACAGCAGCCAATCACAGCAGTGGGTGTTTACACTGATGTCTCACAGCAGCCAATCACAGCAGTGGCGTTTACACTGATGTCTCACAGCAGCCAATCACAGCAGTGGGTGTTTACACTGATGTCTCACAGCAGCCAATCACAGCAGTGGGCGTTTACACCGAAGTCTCACAGCAGCCAATCACAGGAGTGGGCCTTTACACTGACGTCTCACATCAGCCAGTCACAGCAGTGTTTACACTGATGTCTCACAGCAGCCAATCACAGCAGTGGGCGTTTACACTGATGTCTCACAGCAGCCAATCACAGCAGTGGGCGTTTACACTGAAGTCTCACAGAAGCCAATCACAGCAGTGGGCGTTTAAACTGAAGTCTCACACCAGCCAATCACAGCAGTGGGCGTTTACACTGAAGTCTCACACCAGCCAATCACAGCAGTGGGCGTTTACACTGAAGTCTCACAGCAGCCAATCACAGCAGTGGGCGTTTACACTGAAGTCTCACAGCAGCCAATCACAGCAGTGGGCGTTTACACTGAAGTCTCACAGCAGCCAATCACAGCAGTGGGCGTTTACACTGATGTCTCACAGCAGCCAATCACAGCAGTGGTGTTTACACTGATGTCTCACAGCAGCCAATCACAGCAGTGGGTGTTTACACTGAAGTCTCACAGCAGCCAATCACAGCAGTGGGTGTTTACACTGATGTCTCACAGCAGCCAATCACAGCAGTGGGTGTTTACACTGAAGTCTCACAGCAGCCAATCACAGCAGTGGGCGTTTACACTGAAGTCTCACAGCAGCCAATCACAGCAGTGGGCGTTTACACTGAAGTCTCACAGCGGCCAATCACAGCAGTGGGCGTTTACACTGAAGTCTCACAGCAGCCAATCACAGCAGTGGGCGTTTACACTGAAGTCTCACAGCAGCCAATCACAGCAGTGGGCGTTTACACTGATGTCTCACAGCAGCCAATCACAGCAGTGGGCGTTTACACTGAAGTCTCACAGCAGCCAATCACAGCAGTGGGCGTTTACACTGATGTCTCACAGCAGCCAATCACAGCAGTGGGCGTTTACACTGAAGTCTCACAGCAGCCAATCACAGCAGTGGGCGTTTACACTGAAGTCTCACAGCAGCCAATCACAGCAGTGGGCGTTTACACTGAAGTCCACAGCGGCCAATCACAGCAGTGGGCGTTTACACTGAAGTCTCACAGCAGCCAATCACAGCAGTGGGCGTTTACACTGTAGTCTCCCAGCAGCCAATCACAGCAGTGGGCGTTTACACTGAAGTCTCACTGCAGCCAATCACAGCAGTGGGCGTTTACACTGAAGTCTCACCAGCCAATCACAGCAGTGGGCGTTTACACTGAAGTCTCACAGCAGCCAATCACAGCAGTGGCGTTTACACTGTAGTCTCACAGCAGCCAATCACAGCAGTGGGCGTTTACACTGAAGTCTCACAGCAGCCAATCACAGCAGTGGGCGTTTACACTGAAGTCTCACAGCAGCCAATCACAGCAGTGGGCGTTTACACTGATGTCTCACAGCAGCCAATCACAGCAGTGGGTGTTTACACTGATGTCTCACAGCAGCCAATCACAGCAGTGGGTGTTTACACTGAAGTCTCACAGCAGCCAATCACAGCAGTGGGTGTTTACACTGATGTCTCAGCAGCCAATCACAGCAGTGGGTGTTTACACTGAAGTCTCACAGCAGCCAATCACAGCAGTGGGCGTTTACACTGTAGTCCCACAGCGGCCAATCACAGCAGTGGGCGTTTACACTGAAGTCTCACAGCAGCCAATCACAGCAGTGGGCGTTTACACTGAAGTCTCACAGCAGCCAATCACAGCAGTGGGCGTTTACACTGAAGTCTCACAGCAGCCAATCACAGCAGTGGGCGTTTACACTGAAGTCCCACAGCGGCCAATCACAGCAGTGGGCGTTTACACTGAAGTCTCACAGCAGCCAATCACAGCAGTGGGCGTTTACACTGTAGTCTCCCAGCAGCCAATCACAGCAGTGGGCGTTTACACTGAAGTCTCACAGCAGCCAATCACAGCAGTGGGTGTTTACACTGAAGTCTAACAGCAGCCAATCACAGCAGTGGGCGTTTACACTGTAGTCTCACAGCAGCCAATCACAGCAGTGGGCGTTTACACTGAAGTCTCACAAAGCGGCCAATCACAGCAGTGGGCGTTTATACTGAAGTCTCACAGCAGCCAATCACAGCAGTGGGCGTTTACACTGAAGTCTCACAGCAGCCAATCACAGCAGTGGGTGTTTACACTGAAGTCTCACAGCAGCCAATCACAGCAGTGGGCGTTTACACTGAAGTCTCACAGCAGCCAATCACAGCAGTGGGCGTTTACACTGATGTCTCACAGCAGCCAATCACAGCAGTGGGCGTTTACACTGAAGTCTCACAGCAGCCAATCACAGCAGTGGGCGTTTACACTGTAGTCTCACAGCAGCCAATCACAGCAGTGGGCGTTTACACTGTAGTCTAACAGCAGCCAATCACAGCAGTGGCGTTTACACTGTAGTCTCACAGCAGCCAATCACAGCAGTGGGTGTTTACACTGTAGTCTCACAGCAGCCAATCACAGCAGTGGGCGTTTACAGCAGCCAATCACAGCAGTGGGCGTTTACACTGAAGTCTCACAGCAGCCAATCACAGCAGTGGGCGTTTACACTGAAGTCTCACAGCAGCCAATCACAGCAGTGGGCGTTTACACTGAAGTCTCACAGCAGCCAATCACAGCAGTGGGCGTTTACACTGAAGTCTCACAGCAGCCAATCACAGCAGTGGGCGTTTATACTGAAGTCTCACAGCAGCCAATCACAGCAGTGGGCGTTTACACTGAAGTCTCACAGCAGCCAATCACAGCAGTGGGCGTTTACACTGAAGTCTCACAGCAGCCAATCACAGCAGTGGGTGTTTACACTGATGTCTCACAGCAGCCAATCACAGCAGTGGGCGGGCTAAAATTATGGTAGGAATAAAAATGTATTTGTAAATGATGACTGTTTTGATGTAAAAATCATACTAACAGTATAAGTGCACCACAGGAAACATTATAAAACAATAAAACAATGCAGTTCATGACCCTTTTAATATTTATGAAAATATTGAACATATAAATGAGCAAAAAGACACTTTCATGTGAAAGAATATATATTGATTAAAATGGCAAGAAATGTAAGTGGCGCCATCTAGTGTTTCAGTGGATGGATTGCACTGTAAAAAGATGCTTTTCTGAGACGGAAGAAATAATCAGTGAGTTATAGTTAGGACAGCATTATGTAAAGGATTTAAGTTTGTAGCCAGATGTGTTTAGAAATATGCTGTGAATGGATCTGATGCTGTTGTTTTTGTGTGGTGCTATGCGTTATATCGTTTTTTTTTGTGGGGGGTTTTCTTAGGTTGGGATGGTCGATGTTCATGTGTGCAACTTTCTACTGCAAATGCGGAGAGCCAGACATGTTACGTGCATGACATAACCGGACACATACACGCTGAGTTGTGAAGACACTCATATCAAAGGCACACATGAGTATTTCTATCTACCACTTTCTATCAACAACAAGAAGCTCTGAAATTCAGGAAGTGGAAGGTGTGACTGGTTTCAAATTGAGCAGGAAGTGGTGACCTTTGATTGGTAGAATTAAGAATAAAGAGTGGCCATGGGGGAATCCCTGAACAAAGTGGATCTGCTGTCTGCAATTCTGCTCTGTACTTGAGGGCCTCCTTCATTAGCTTATTTAAGGGCAAAATGTTGAGGAACATGAGCTTTGTGGAGAAGCATGGACATTTAAAATTCATAACAATGGTTGCTGTAATAGAAAAAGTTGGACCCATTCTGTTTGAGCACTGCCCTTCCTTCATGATTCCCCAGCACCATGAGGACATCCTGTATATTTAAACACCCCCTCTTGGATCTTTTTATGTTTTATGTCATGTAAACGCCTCTCTAAGGCCTGACACCACACACACTGGTGCCCTGTTCACACCTGGTATTAAGATGGTCGGATCAGAAGTGCATGGATGACTCTACATACACTCTTAAAAACGTTTGGTTATTTTTTTTACCCAATAGCTGGGTTAAAAATATTGGGTCATTCTGTTGGGTTATTCTTTTATTGGGTTGTTTCTATAACAACTCAGCCAGTTAAGTTAAACTTCTAATTTCAACGGCTGACCGCTGCAAGTGTGGCAGAAGATACACGGGTAAGTTAGCCTACTATTGGACTATATTTAATGTGTTTTCCGTTATTAAGTGACTTTAAGATCCTTACATAGGATTATTGCCGCTTTTCCCCCAAAATATGTTAATATCTCCCCCTGGCGAGTGCTTTTTGTACGCTGTCACGCTGTATCTTTGACTAACGATCCAATGCTTTAATTTTATAGCCAGCACAAGTATGGAAGTAAAATTGAGCCACTGGATTTTGAATTCAATTTTTTAGCACTGAATTTTTTTACATCGAATTTTTAACACTGAATTTTATTTTGCATCTAAATCAGACTTTGAATTTTAAACGCCATCGAATTTCTAGCAGTTTTTTTTTGCATATGACATTTTTTCAATGTTTAAAAAAAATTCAGTGTAAAAATATTCAGAGTCAACATCCGGGTAACCAAGGAGAAGCAATCGATCCCTGTCTCAAATCATTCAACATCCAGCCAATCATTTATCGTTCATTTTTCTTTAAACTGTGTTAACGGTTTACTTAATTTAACACAAGGTACATTACAAAAAGGAGCTTTCATCCCCTTATAGTTCACTTAACTCCTGCTTCAATGATATTAGTGTAGAGATTGTTTACAAGGAATATGTTAAACTGCAAAACTTAAGATATAATACGTATACTGCATTTTTCTGTGAAAGCTGAGATTGATAGATGACCTTAACTGTCACTGTAACACTTAAAGGGATAGTTCACCCAAAAATGACAATTCTGTCATCATTTACCCCCACCCTCATGTTGTTACAAAGATTTCTTTGTTCTGATAAACACAAAGGACAATATTTTGAGATGTTTGTAACCAAACAGTCTCAAAATCGCTTGTGATCCCCCTCCTCACCTTTTCTGTTCTTTCCAATCATTTTTGGGAGGTTGTTCATGTTTTCAGATATTTAACGTTACGAGCTTCAGGAACCAGCGGAAGCCTCATCCGTCCGGTGTCCAATCATTGATGAAGGTGTGCAGCGTTATACATGTATAGCTCAAATTTCTACTAATCTCAACTGCAGTGTAACATTAAATATTTCATATTTTGTCTAGAAAACTCTAAATATAAAAAGTTGAAGATATGACTTAATAAGACAGTAGCCTACATTATGTGGGTTTTGGTCGCCATTACTTTGCATCCGCGGTGTCCGCTCTGATGACGCTGTCGAGGCTGTCTCTGTGAATTCACTGCACGATTTTCAGCCCTTGCATGCTATGAAATCATATAATGTAGTAGAGGATAACCTGTACGTTCTGCGCTACATGACGTTTTTATGGCAGTTTTACATTTTTTAACATGAAGTAAGCTTGTATACTTTCTCAGTACATCTTTATTAAACACTACATGTTATAAATAAGATTCTTGTACATACACATACTTTACCATAGGTTACATGTTAGAATTTTAATGTTTGTTATTGGTAGTGTTGTTAAAGGGTACTTCAGCACTGGGAAGATGAATCTGTATTTAAACTGGGTCATTAATGTAGTAGAAATGTGATTTTTTTTTTAATTTGGTGCCTTCTAGACTGAGAAAACACAGAAAATGTGTTTTTGTCCCATGGGGATGAAAGACAACAATTCCCAGAATGCACTGCTTCACTGCCCTACTTTAGGCACGGCTACTGGTTTACTTTCCCACCGCGTTCATTTTCAGAAAATCAGTTCAGTTAGAGACGCTACAATTAAAAACTGAACGTGTCTGTTAGATATAATGTGAGTGAGTCGATTCGGCTTCAACACAACACATAGTCACATATGACGATTACATTCATCACATGAGCGGAGGTAATCCCGGGATTCACGGCTGCGGCTGCATTCAGCGCGATCAGTCTGGCGTGTTCAGTTCATGTCTTAGGAAGCTTAACTTTCATAGGAAGTTCATTTGAACAGTTGAAACACTCCCTTTGGTCTCCACCGCTCCGTTTACATGAATCTCCGCAGCTCGGGCGAGTGCTGTGAGTGTGATGTTGAAAACATGTGGGAATAGCGCCTCCTGCTGGCTGTAGTCTTCAGCCTCTGGACTAAAACTCCTCAGATGATGCAAAATGACAATATTTGAGCCATCGGAGGAATCTTTCCAGAAATAAAATACATAATTCTCTCATCTCAGGGTCATATGAGGGGGGAAAGTACGATCATTTGAATATACTCCTGGGTTTCTACTGATACAAAGCTTAATGCTAATCGCTGAAGTAACCCTTTAAAAGTACAGACCGCGATACCAAATCGGTACTGAAATTTTAAAAGTGTGACGCTTAGAGTGGAATCATAAACACCTCTGACTGGCCATCGCGCTCATCAAACACATCTGTGATTGGCTGCAACGATCAGCGCTTCACAAATACGTTATAAATATTCATCAATGACGCTTTTCACGGTGCGCTTGCACAGATACACACGGAGCGTTTGAATGCAGGCGTCTGTCAGCCTACCGGTCCACTGGTCCTCGCCTGCTTGTGCTTTCAAAACATTTTCAAACACTTCCGTGTGCTTTCAGCCGCTGCCGTGCGGTGATCATTGTAGCCAATCACAAGCACTTCCGATGAGCGCATGAGCACAATGGCCAGTCAGAGGGGTTTACGATTACAGCGCTCAAAGCGGCACATTTTTAAAACTTCAGTACCGATGTGGTATCGCGGTGGGTACTTTTGACAACACTAGTTATTGGAATAAAAGGCCAATTATTGGGGTGGTGCATTAATCAACGGCAAGGCATTTGTTAGGTTGATAATCTACAGGAGCTGTGCTGTTATTATTTAATTTTTTTTAATTAAATACAAAAATGTCTTCTCTTCACATATAGACAGAAGAACCCTCTGTAAACAATGCTGTAGTGAAACCATGTGGTGCCATCCCAAAGGGGCATGAACTAAAGCAGAAGTTAAATTCACTAAACTAATCGTGAATATAAATAAAACAAAAGCACAGTCTAATACTAGGCTTTTGATTACCCTACAATAGTCACTTTACAGTTATTGCTATCATAAAAATATACTTACTTGAAGGTTTGAATTTCTACACATGGCACATTTATGTTCACCACCACCAACAACAAATATTCAATAGCAAATATTTGAGCGAAATGTATATTTTAGTATTATATTAGTATTGCGGTCCGTCTGTTTGGCAGATTTGACAAAAGCTTGAGCTTACAGTAGAGTAGCTTGAGATGTAAATGTAATGCACAAACAGCATCAGTAAACATTAACAACGTCGTTTTCAGAGTTAAAAGAACTCTACTCTTATTAAGTAGTCATTTAGATCACCACAGGTAAAATATTGTAATATTTTTTCCGTTTCTATATCTAGAATGGCTTTATGGTATTTAGTCTATAAAACATGTAATATAAATACAAATGCACAAAACTGTGAGCTTATGACAAAATAATTCTGTAATTTGGCTAATACATGTCTACATTAATAATAAAATAAAATCAGATATTACCCTACATTTCTGACAAAATACCATAGTTACAGGCTGTAAAAACTATGGTGTTTTGTCAGAAATGTAGGTTACAGTTAGTGTTAATCGAAATGATTCGTCAGCCGAAAATGCCTGGTCCCCTGCTGGCCGCTGAGTGACCGGCGCTGCAGACGCCAAATGCCCCAGGAGCCTCTGAAATCCAGGCGACCGAGTTGATTTCCATACCGAGAAGAGAGATCCTCTGCACTGGGCAAACCTGCTCTTGAGAGTGAGCTAGAATCAGTCGTCGAGATAGTTCAGGATGACAACCTTCGTGAAGACGCGAGGAAACGGGGCTAACTCAAATTGGAGTACCGTGTCCTGATATGCCTTAGCCTCATGGGCGGCGCCAGGAGGGCTAGCAGGTGCTTCAGCACCCTCAAGAAGGACCAAAGCACCCCCATAGCACCCCAAATATTTTTGCTGGAAGTAATTATATACAGGCTGTATTCTAATTAATACAAAAGTAAATCATTTAAAACAATAAATAAAAAAGTATAAAAAACATTTTACTCATTAAGCGTGTGTGACATGTCACGTGGATTATAGCTATACGCTGTTGCGCATTTCATTTACAAAAATGGAGCGGTTCCTTCTGTGAAGTAAGCGGTCTCGTTATTCAAATTAAGATCTGTCATGATAAGTATTTAATTATATGTGCATGTACCTAGTCTAACCACTAGATGTCAGTAGTGAAGTATTTACCTGTATGCGTGGGTTCTAGATGAAGGGACGCATAGTCATGTTGTTGTGAAGTTGCACCATGTGCGGACCGTTCTGCAAATAAAAGATGTTTGTTAGACACCGCTTGATTTAATGAATAACAAACATTACAAGATCCTAGTAAAAAGAGAAAATAAATTGGTCTCAGCTAGAAGTTGAGAACGGTTCAGATGATTTGAAGGAGTCTGATGCGGAGGAGTCCACTGGCGCTTTGCCGCTGAAACAGAGTTTCATGTATTTTCCCTCAGTCACAACAACCGTCGCATCGTCCTGATGCGAGACTGTAAATAGGCTAACTCCTGTTTCACACATACTCCGTTTGCAGTGCGTGTTTGCGGTGTGTATGCGGTGCGGAGCCGCACGCCCTCTGTGCTTTCACATATGCTGCGTTTGCAGTGCGCAACTGATCTGCGGTTGTAAACCACAAACACAGCTTTTATTCATTATTTTTATTTAAAATCCAAAAGTTGTTACTGAACATGGCTCACCAGAATTGCAATTCTCTTCGTTTACACTTTCATAGATGTCAGGTTTTAACGCACTACATTTAAACAACGTTTTATTCAATCCATTAATTCATATTTATATAGCCTTTACTTTAGATTTAGCTCACACAAGTGGCAAAACATTTAAACATAGGTTATAGGCTAGCCTAAAATCACAAACATTTTAAATGAGAAACTTAGGCTATTCAAAAACAGCCGGCTCTCGTCTTTTCTTTCGTTTTTAAACCCTTTTAAAAGAAATCCATGAAGAACTTTATTTTTCCACCTCCAAGAAAGGACTAGTGCTATCCATTATGTCACTTTTTTTTTTAACCTAAATGGCAGGTAACCCAGCTAGAATTTTAGAACATTACTACATTGTTCTATAAATGTTTTCAGCGGGTAGTTTTATTTTGTTCCCAGAATGTTCTTTTAAAAGTTAGGATAACATTCTTTAAAAACATTCTAAAAATGTTTAGTGGTAACATTCTAATAACATACCCACTAAGCAAAGTTTCAACGTCTTTGACCCTAGAGGCGAACGTTGAAAAGACGTCCACTGAGGACCCAGAATTAAAGTTTTTATGACGTCTGTTTTGGACGTGATCTGCACGTCTGATATAGATGTTCATGGAACCTCAAGGTGAAACAGTTCAAATGTGCTCATTGTGGACATATATTCCTTTTGTAATAGCAAATCAACTCACAGACAGTGTGTGTTTGTCCAAAATCTTGAAAATAAAAGAAACTTGTGTCTAAAGGTGTGAGCTAAGTTTCTTTTATTTTCAAGATTTTGGACAAACACACACTGTCTGTGAGTTGATTTGCACACACTAACCAATTGAGGTCTTTCCTGGCTCGGTTGAAACACGCCATAATCAAAGCTCAATGAAGCGGTACCAGATTCATATTCGGACTAGAGTTGAGTATGGCCACACCAGGCTAGGTATGCCTGCCCCTCGAAGGCAAACCGTAGGAACGGTCTGTGTTGAGGAAGAATGGAGTGCTAGCTGGCAAGTCAAGTCAACTTTATTTATATAGCGCTTTTAACAATGCAGATTGTTTCAAAGCAGCTTCACAGTGTTAAACAGGAAAATAATGCAACAGAATATATTTTGATTATCATGCAGTAGCAATGTGGGCTTTAGATCAGTAATTAGATCAGTAATTTGGTCTATATGGTTTATTTAGTTTAATAATTAGATTTATTTTGAAATATATTTGAAAAATAGTTTTTCCCCGACTGAGCAAGCCAAGCCAGAGGCGACAGTGGCAAGGAAACCAAAACCCCATCAGGAGACCTAATGGAGAAAAATAAACCTTGGGAGAAACCAGGCTCAGTCGGGGTGCCAGTTCTCCTCTGGCCAATTAACAAACAGCGTATTATTATTAGTGGTGCTTGCTGGTAAGCAAGGCATCACTATTGTTATTGTGCATACTTATTATTATTATACTTATTATTATTATTATTCTTCCACACAAAAGTTCGGCGCGCTACTCCTCCCACACCGTTTGTCACACACCCATGAATGAGGCGCCAAATCGTATGGATTATTCGGGAATGGTGTGCTATATCTTTCTAAGGGATCGGGTTATGATTTTCCAAGGGCTAAAATCCACCAAAAATCGCATAGACTTAACATTACGGCAAAGTTTGACCACTGTAGTCTCGAGCGAGGATTTCGGAGAAACTCGTGACTTACCACATTTGGAGAGGCTGACAGGATCTCTCAAAACACACATCTCAAAGGGGTGTGAGTTGTACCCCTGGGGCGCAGGAGGGGCCCGAATTTTCCCATAGACTTAACATGGGGAGGGACGTCCCATCAAACGCATGCTTTGTCCTCCAATGGTAAATTGCATAGGGATTTTGTATTGACCATAGCTCTGCTTCACAGGGTCACAGAGACAAGGGGGTGGCTCAACTTACTCAGACAACCAATCACTATCTCCGGATCATCGTGATGCTGTCAAGCCACGCCCTAGCAACCGTTTAGAGCTCCCTAGCAACTGATCCCATAGACTTCCATTGAAAGAGATCAAATGGATATCTTTGGATATAAGCGTCATAGAAACATGAGGGTGGGTTTGTTTGACTCTGGGCATCAACGGCCAATCACAAATCACCTCCAACACGTCCTAGCCACGCCCTAGCAACCGTTATTAAGCACCTTAGCAACCCAAATCAACAGTGTATATCTTCACATCTGAAAGTCATAGAGACATGGGGGTTGATTTATATCATTCATACTGACGAGGAGCTATTGCTGTATCGTCATTGGATGCTGCCAAGCCACTCCATAGCAACCAAACGGAGTACCCTAGCAACAGTTTAACAAGACCTATATCTCTGGATTAGAAAATCATAGAGGAACGGGGGTTGGTTTATATCATTCATACTGACAAGGAGCTTTTGGAATATCATTATGGGATGTTCCCAAGCCACTCCATAGCAACCAAACAGAGTACCCTAGCAACCGTTTATCAACCCCTATATCTTTGCGTCAGAACATCATAGAGACATGGGGGTTGGGTCTTTTGACTCATGCTAGCAAACGGCACTTTGCTACACATGCTAGCAGTGAATAGCTACATGCTAATAGTGATTAGCTAAGCGTTAAATCAGCCTAAGAACGTACTAAGAACTCTATAAACACTACATAGTAACCATCTGTGACAACTAGCAACACCATAGCAACCTACCAGATTACCTTGGCAACTGCATAGCAACGCCCTAGCAACCACCTAGAACACCCTAGCAACCACCTAGCAACGCCCTAGCAACCACCCAGAACACCTTAGCAACCACCTAGCAACCACCTAGCAACGCCATAGCAACCACCCAGAACACCTTAGCAACCACCTAGCAACCACCTAGCAACGCCCTAGCAACCACCCAGAACACCCTAGCAACCACCTAGCAACCACACAGCAACGCCCAGCAACCACCCAGAACACCTTAGCAACCACCTAGCAACCACCTAGCAACGCCCGAGCAACCACCCAGAACACCTTAGCAACCGCCTAGCAACCACCTAGCAACGCCCTAGCAACCACCCAGAACACCTTAGCAACCACCTAGCAACCACCTAGCAACGCCCTAGCAACCAACCAGAACACCCTAGCAACCACCTAGCAACCGCCTAGCAACGCCCTAGCAACCACCCAGAACACCTTAGCAACCACCTAGCAACCACCTAGCAACGCCCTAGCAACCACCCAGAACACCCTAGCAACCACCTAGCAACCACATAGCAACGCCCTAGCAACCACCCAGAACACCTTAGCAACTACCTAGCAACCACCTAGCAACGCCCTAGCAACCAACCAGAATATCCTAGCAACCGCCTAGCAACCATCCAGAACACCCTAGCAACCATTTAGACCACCCTAGCAACCGGCATAAACACATGAATAAGCTATATCTCAGCTCCACAACATCGCACAGACATGGGGTGGGCTTTTGCAGTCACTTGCACGACCGGGCCCCGAGTTTTGCCACTGCAAGCACCACTCACATTTTCTTCTGGAAATGTACATTCTAGTGTTGTGATTACTATTCTACTTTTTAAAACTTCGCACGCTTACTCCTCCGCACCGCTTGTCACAGACACATGAATGAGGTGTCGAATCGACCGACTTATTGAGGAGAGGTGTGCTATGTCTTTTCTAAGCGATCGGACAAACGGTTTTCGTTTTGGCGGGAAAAAAATTGTTTGAAAAAAGTCCCATAGACTTAACATTGGCAATAATGTGTGAGATCATATATTCGGATCAGAAGGTCGTAGAGACTCGAGGCTGGGCTCTTTCGACTCGACCTATCAAGCAGACAATAAGTAGTGACATCACAACTTCCTAGACACGCCATAGCAACCTTTTACAGCACCCTAGCAACCGTATATTAACATTAACAAGCCGTATTTCATCACTAGAGTGTTGTACACACACAGAGTTGGGCTCTTTTGACTCAGACTGGCAAATAGTCTTTACATATCACCCCATAAACCCTATAGCCACACCATAGCAACCATTTAGACCACCCTAGCAACCGTACAAACACAGGAATAAGCCATATCTCAGCTCCACAACATCGTACAGACATGGGGGTGGGCTTTTTGCAGTCATTTGCACGACCGGGCCCCGAGTTTTGCCACTGCAAGCACCACTCACATTTTCTTCTGGAAATGTACATTCTAGTTATTATTATTATTCTGACAACTTTAAAGGTCAGAGGTCATAATAGATCAGAATATTCGAAAGATCTGAGGCAACACGCAGGAGACGGGTTTATTGAGGATGATGTATCGATTAAATAATTATTAAAAATAACAAATTTGAAATATCGGAGTCATCCCGCCGGAGACAGGTTTATTGAGGATGCCGTGTGGATGAGGCAGCTTAAGGGGGAGTCTAAATGACACAGTCTCTGCAGACACTTCAGGCTCATGTGTTGGTCACATCTGGGTGCAGGTCTACCGTCTGATCTGGATACGGCCTGGATCCGGCTGACTGCAGTAGACCTCGGGATAAAACAGAGACACTAACATTAGCGTAGATGCCATTCTTCTGATGATGTAACGAGTACATCAGGTGTTATGGGAAGTGTTCCCGGTTCCGGCTGACCTAGATAATGCAGTCTAATAATCATTTAATTGAAAAAAGTGTTTTATGTGTATGCCATAGAAAAGAGATGTGTTTTTAGTCTAGATTTAAACTGACAGAGTGTGTCTGCTTCCCGAACAATGCTAGGAAGACTGTTCCAGAGTTTAGGTGCTAAATAGGAAAAGGATCGACCGCCTGCAGTTGATTTTGATATTCTAGGTATTATCAGCAGGTCTGAGTTTAGAGACCGCAGTAGACGTGATGGAGTATAATGTGTTAAGAGCTCGCTCAAGTACTGGGGAGATAAACCATTTATTGCTTTATAAGTAATAAGCAAGATTTTAAAATGTATGCGATGTTTAATAGGGAGCCAGTGCAGTGTTGACAGAACTGGACTAATATGATCGTACTTCCTGGTTCTAGTAAGAACTCGAGCTGCTGCGTTTTGGACCAGCTGGAGTTTATTTATTAGGCGAGCAGGGCAACCACCCAGTAGAGCATTACAATAATCTAGCCTTGAGCTCATGAATGCATGTACTAACAGTTCAGCATTTTGCATTGAGAGCGTGTGACGTAATTTAGATATATTTTTAAGATGATAGAATGCAGTTTTACAGATGCTAGAAACATGGCTTTCAAACGAAAGATTGGTATCAAAGAGCACACCCAGGTTCCTCACTGACGACGAGGGCTTGACAGAGCAGTCATCGAGGGTTAGACAGTATTCTAGGGCACTACTTGTGGAGCTTTTCTGTCCAATAATTAAAAATTCAGTTTTATCTGAATTAAGTTGCAGGAAATTACTAGTCATCCAATTTTTAATATCAGCTATGCATTCCGTTAATCTTGTGAATTGGTAAGTTTCGTCAGGGCGTGAAGAAATATAGAGCTGAGTATCATCAGCATAACAATGAAAACTAACGCCATGCTTCCTAATGATATCTCCCAGTGGTAGCATATACAGGGTGAAGAGCAACGGTCCTAACACTGAGCCCTGCTGTACTCCATACTGAACTTGTGATCGGTGTGACATCTCTTCATTTACTGCTACAAACTGATAACGGTCAGATAAGTAAGATTTAAACCATGCCAATGCAGGTCCACTAATGCCAACATAATCCTCGAGTCTATTCAAAAGAATGTTGTGGTCGATAGTGTCGAATGCAGCGCTAAGATCGAGTAACACTAATAGAGAGATACAACCACGATCAGATGATAAGAGTAAATCATTTGATCATTTGGCAACATAGGATTCCATTCATTATGCTAAGCTAAGCTAGCGGCGAGACAAAAATGCATTTGCACACATATCTAATTGTAGGAAAGAAGTTGAATTAAGCCCTATTTCTAAAAACGGGGTTAGGGTTAGATGGAAGTCCAGTGTCAAGTACCCACAGTCAGTGATGGTCTGGGGTGCCATGTCAGCTGCTGGTGTTGGTCCACTGTGTTTTATCAAGGGCAGGGTCAATGCAGCTAGCTATCAGGAGATTTTGGAGCACTTCTCATGCTTCCATCTGCTGAAAAGCTTTATGGAGATGAAGATTTAGTTTTTCAGCACGACCTGGCACCTGCTCACAGTGCCAAAACCACTGGTAAATGGTTTACTGACCATGGTATTACTGTGCTCAACTCTCCTGACCTGAACCCCATAGAGAATCTGTGGGATATTGTGAAGAGAAAGTTGAGAGACGCAAGACCCAACACTCTGGATGAGCTTAAGGCCGCTATCGAAGCATCCTGGGCCTCCATAACACCTCAGCAGTGCCACAGGCTGATCGCCTCCATGCCACGCCGCATTGAAGCAGTCATTTCTGCAAAAGGATTCCCCACCAAGTATTGAGAGCATAACTGAACAAAATTATTTCAAGGTTGACTTTTTTTTTGTATTAAAAACACTTTTCTTTTTATTGGTCGGATGAAATATGCTAATTTTTTGAGATAGGAATTTAGGGTTTTCATGAGCTGTATGCCAAAATCATCAGTATTAAAACAATAAAAGACCTGAAATATTTCAGTTGGTGTGCAATGAATCTAAAATATATGAAATTTTTATTTTATCATTAAATTATGGAAAATAACGAACTTTTATCACAATATGCAAATTTTTTTTGAAGGACCTGTATATATATAGGCCTAGTAGTTTAATGTAGTACTGACACTCTGTACATTCTCACTCACAGTAATTTTCATTTTGGGTGAACTATACACTATACAGATTGTCACTATCCACGATACATATTGTTGCATTTTTGTATTGTGATATATTGTGACACGATATATTGTTACACCCCATAATATTTAATTATTGCACACTCTAAAAAATGCTGGGTTAAAAACAACCCGAGTTGGGTTGAAATTGGACAAACCCAGCGATTGGTTTGTTTTAACCCAGCGATTGGGTTAAATGTTTGTCCAATGTGCTGGGTTTATCTCAACTATTGTTTAAAAATGACTGTGCTAGCTTAAAATTAACCCAAAGTATGTTGAAAATGAACATTTATTAATATGTGTAATAAATTAACATGATTAATAAGTTAAATTAATAACAATTAAACAATTTTATTTTAAATTGCTTATTAATAAATGTTCACCTTTTGATTATTATTGTTGTTTCTAGTAATTATGTGTCTGATTTTTAAATTTACATCCTATTTGGGGTTCATTTTAAGCCAGCCATATAGTAATTTTAAACAATAGTTGAGATAAACCCAGCACATTGTGCAAACATTTAACCCAACTGCCGGGTTAAAACAACCCAATCCCTGGGTTTGTCCGTTTTCAACCCAACTCGGGTAGTTTTTAACCCAGCAGTTTTTAGAGTGCAGGTTTGCGTAATACTCAGAGTTTGCATTTCTGAGTTTCTATTCATTTGGAGGAATTCTGAATCTGTTTTTGTGCAAGTGAGTAAATGCTCACATTCAACTACTCATCATGTTCACAATACTGTCAGTCAATACATGGGGAAACAAAGAAACATGCATTACTTATTTGGAAAAAGTAACTCTTTACTAAAAATAACTCAAAAGTAATGCGTTACTTTACCCGTTACTTGAAAAAAGTAGTCTGATTATGTAACTAAGGCGTTACCCCCAAAACTGCCCAAACAGAACACCTACACCAGCATGGTTTTGCACAGCCCACAAAACTACTACTACTACTTCTTCTTCTTCTTATTATTATTATTATTATTATTATTTGTGTATTAAACAATAACTGTGTTGTATTAATTCAATCTGTGCCCTGGACATTTGCTGTAACAATTAGTTCCCGCCACTTCCTGCTGCTGCCAGTGCCGGTCGCGGAAACACCAGTGTGTGTGTGTGTGTGTGTGTGTGTGTGTTTGATCAGTGTGTTGCATGAATGCATGGGCTCAAGCGTGGGTGTTTAGTTTCTTATCTGCAATTATCACATCACGGAAACGGAGACAGCTGTCCGCGCGCGAATAATGGTCGCGCACATGGCACATTATGGAGAAACCGCACAGCTGGACGACCGGTGAGTACCGACGGCGGCGGACCGCGTCTTGTAGCCGCGTTAACATCACCGAGCAGGGCTCGTGCTGCCGCTGCACGCGCTGAGCGTAAACAAAGCGCGCGCGCCCTTGTGCAAAACCGAAAGCGCCGCAGTAATAACAGTGCAGTTACGGAGGACTACTGACTCGGCTTCAACACAACACAGTCACATATATGACGTCTATTACTCCGAGAAACACTCTGAAACGATCGATGCGCACGAGCGACTGACTTCATTCAGATCAGCAATCACCTTATCTATAATTGTGTTTCATTTAGGCTGGAAAGTTCGGGATGTTCAAGTCAAACGGTGCTTAGTGTGAGCCTTTGGATGCGAATGAGTAGTACTATGGTAAAGGCTCGAGTTATGAATATTAATAATACATTGGGACATAAGTTGGCCACTAACCCTACCTGACTGGATTAAAGGAAGACGTTTAAATTTGTTTTATGATGAGTAATATTTAAGATTATAAGAGTGCCTGGCCAGGGTCTTAAAACATACAACAATAATGTTATTGAAATGTTCATTCATTTAAAGGCACACTATGTAATTTTCTCTTATTGAAAACAAAGGCGTGGCTTGATGTGGGCGGGGCTTTTATTCTGCTTCCGCTCATGCGTATGTGGGGGAACGCAGCGCTGTTTTATCAGATTACACACATTTACACACATGCCTGAATCACTGTGATCATGAAATACAGTGCGCCAATCTGTCATATAGCCTTATAATGACAACGTCGTGATATAATGTTGTAAATTCTCTGCGCTTTAGTTCCCTGTTGTTGTTAAGGGAAGAGCGCATTCAAAATGTGAGTTCCCATTCGTGTCCTTTAGTGCAGGTGTAAGTTGTAATCGGCATATATCTGATTAATCTCATACAGGAAGCGTGAGTTTATTAAACTGCTAGCAAAGCTCTCCCAGGTGGTGTTTATTCACAGTTTCAGCTCAAATACAATGCTCAATATTATTGACTGGGTTATTCGAGATGGTTTCTTTTTCAAAAACATTGATGCAATCTTGCAATTATTACTATAGTCATATGTTCATGTGTTGCATGCACAAGCTCCGTGTCCTGGTTAAAATGGCTTATTTCTCTGGATTTAAATATCTGGGATCATAAGTACACAAGTCAACAAAATATATAACACTGTTCTAGTGGTTTTTGGATATTTGTCTTACATAAAAATCATACATATTGTGCATTTAAAGTCCATTCAACCAAACATTTAAAGCTACACCGCGTGATATTTTCCCCCATCTAGTGGTGAAAAGGTATATGACCATCCAGTGAATATTAGTTTCTGTTCCTCTCAATTCCGATTTCGTTTTAACTCCTACGGTGGCTGATTTAGTCCAAGATTAATATGGCTTCCAGTTCGAGCAAGTGATGAGTTACTTTAGAAAACTATTATAATTTGCAGTTATTTAATTTGTCAGTTAACATGTAGGTTATGACATCTATGTAAAATGAATAATAGTGTTACCTTTTCGTTATTTTTTGCCATTTCATTGCTAACATCAGCGATCAGGTTCCCAGACGAATGCAAGCTAATCTTAGTAAAGTAACTTTTATCGGTGCTATCGTTATTCTGTATATTGTACGACATCACTAGCGTAAGGCAAAGTTTACATTGTAGGCTATATCAGTCTCAAGCAATCCCCCTCTTCACATTCGACACGGTGCCATTGAGTGTTAAAACACCAAAGGCGAAGCTTGAATTTACGGGAATGTCCCTCTTTGGCTACTGTACTTTCAAGATGGAGGGCAACATGGCGGCAAGCGCATTGAACCCCTCCTGCGTATGTATTTACAATGGCATAATTATACACTTACGAGAATACTTTATTACTTGAAAGAAGTAAATATACATTAATGAGCACATATATTTTTGAAAGAACTAAGTGTTTTTAGCTAAGAATAAACTAAAAAAGTTACACAGTGGAGCTTTAATGCTTTAAACGTTCATGAAGACACAGCACACATAAGCAGTTTAATCCAAGTCTTCTGAAGACATACGTTCACTTCATATGCTGATCAGGTTTATTTTAGAGCAGCTTTTATTTACATATAAACAAACATACATGAGCTCATGAAATATGGTAAACGGGAGCTCAGGTTTGACGTGTGTGACCACACCTAATGGATTGTTATGCATCAAGCGCAGCGTTTGTGTTTGTCAGGCCTGTGGATGAAGGATCCCTGTACTCCACACTGTCCTGTATGTTCAGAGGAGTAAAGACGCCTGAGAATGTGTGCACGGGTGCTGGCGTTCACTCGTTTGCAGATCACACAGGCACAGGACCATTAAGACCAGGAACTCCTCTTACTGACCAGTCAATGTTTCTCTTCATCATTTATGCACAGCAGGGTAACTGATATTCAATAAATAACTAGACTTAAAAACCATTTAACCTAATAACCTTTGCTATCAACGGCCTTATGAGAAAAGCACAAAACCACTTCCCATAGCAGAATGATGCACTTCAGTGGGACTCACAAAACCATCAAGAGTTTATAGCGGAAAGATTTGGAATATTGTGTGTGAAACGTTTACTTTGTGGCCTTTAACAACACCTAATTCATAAATAAACCTGTGGATAATAATGGGAACACTGCTCACAGCTGCTTCTGAGATCCCTGCAAATGTGAAAAGGCTCCACTAAGATCCTAATCGCCTCCTCTGATCATTGATGGATGAGGATGTTCTGTGGCTTGTGAGTTAATTAAAATGATACAGGTGGCAGCTGTTCATTTGATTGTAATTAATGTTTTTGGCATGGCGCAGAAGTTTGAATCCCTGCTCCTCAAAACATGTTTCATAATGATGGTCATGTGTTTGGTGAGTGGCGGAGCTCTACTGTGGTCCGGATGTAACTGGTCTGACCCACTCCCAGTGGGATTCATCATAGATATCCATAATAAATGTCTCGTCCGCGCTGCTGGCCAGTGGAGGCTGACGTCCGCACCTGGCGGCCATCTTGGCACAGGCAGCTCGCTCACTCGTAACATTGTCTTCATGGGTGCTTGCATAACCATAACTTCCTCAATTTTCTACCGATTTTCAAACTGTTTGGTTTGTTATAAACGTCAGAGATGTAGTTATGACACTGCATACTTATGAAAAATTATTCATAATTTGTTCAAGCATCCATAATTATGGCCACTTTAATAATATTTGCAAGAAACCAAACCATTTGTAAATCCTTCAAGATTTCAGTGAGATAAGACTATTTGTGTTCATGCAGATCACTCTTACATCAGGTACCACAGACACCTGCGTGTGACAAGATGGCCACCGGTGATGACGTTATTATGGATATCTATGGGATTCATACCGTGGTCTTCAACTCGCTAACAAAGAGGCTAAAGACCGCAGCCGCTAGCGCCAGTCGCTATGCACCTCTTGAGACCAGGAGGGAGGTTATTTATGTAAAGGGATATAGTAAAATAAGAGTGCTTAAAATTGCACAAGCTTTTCCCCTCACGTGCAACCTATAGAAAACATGAAAATCATTAGTTGGGCTAATAAAATAACGAAATTATAGTTTGTAAGTAGAAAATATTTATGTAAATAAAGATATAGTAAAACAATGATATCATCGTCCATCGCGATGTTTTACTGTAAACATCGTCAAGATGCCAAAAGCAAGGCATGCAACATTCTTACCTATTTGGTACCAATTAGTTATTGAAATTTGATGGTTTTTGGGGGTTTGAAATAAACAATAAATTATCTACTACTTTCTTTGTATTTGCCTTATAGCATGGTCATATTTATCTAAGCATATTTTGGCATCTTTGTATAGTCTCACCTAACAGATATATGTTTTTTAAATTACAATTTTAACTTGTGTTATACAGTGGTTCATATAGTTCAGCATATATGCAGCCATTGAGTACTATAGCCATCTAGTGGATTCTGCAGGTAAAATTACAATAATAAGGTGACTTAACTTGGACTTGACTTGACCTACAGGACTTGACTTGACTTGACATAGCCTGTGACTTGATTTGACTTGACTTACTTGAGACTTGCACATGTGTGAATTGGTCCCATCTCTGGTAGCAACTAATTACAGCTAAATATTACAGTGAACAAACATCACAGACAATGGCAGACAGCGACTCTGGCATAATGTCAATGACACTTCTAGAAACGACTTACAGTTTCTGCACAGTTATTGAGGAAAACATCCCTAAAGTACCGGAAAAAGGTACAGAATTTCAGGCATTGGTTAAAATGTGCATGGTACCCAACCCTAGGGATTGATGAGGAGTGGACCGTCTTGGTCAAGTCACCTTTATTTATACAGCCCTTTTTTATAATACAGATTGTTTCAAAGCAGCTTTACAGTGATAACAGGAACATAATTGACTCATTCTGTAGGACCAAGTTGCGTTTTTTAATAAGTGGTTTGATAATAGCCAGCTTAAAAGTCTTCGGTGCATATCCTAATGTTAGGGCTGGGCGATATGCCCCCAAAAATATCCCAGATTTTTTTCACAAAAAATCAGATTTACAATTTAAATTGATTTGTTTCCACCCTCTGCGTTCTTATAAGTTTTAACTTTTTTTCCCGTCTGGGGGATTTCCCCCTTTGGGTTACAGAAAAATCTGAAACAACAAGCCAAAAAGACAAGATGGCAGGCCCTGGCCATTGTAAACAGCGAAAATGTAACGTAATAACGTTGGTAATTCTGATAAAGTGCAAAACATTCAACCACATTAACATTCAACCGCATTATCAGTGCATGAAACAAGGTGCTTATTTGTTGTGCTGTTTTTAGTTTGAACATCCTTTCTTTTTTTCTTAACATTCTTATCCAGGAAGACAAGCCTGTCTTCTACCTCTGGCTTGAGGCATGCAGGGTGGTATGTACCAATGGTAACAAAAGTATTTTTTGCCAGTCTACTTAACCTTGGAAAATTAGGTGGCACTTCCATCACTTAAGGGGATCTGTGTCTGGGTCTACCTCAGTGGGCAATAAGTAAGTTGTCAACTCAGTCTCTATCTTTACTGCCTCTGACTGTGGGGGGATGACACTGGTGCATTACGGCAGCTAAAGTCCTCTTTTTCTTGGGAGGAGGCTGTGCTTCTTCTTGGCGCATCTGCACTGCTGGGCCAGGCTGCTGTGGTGTACTTTTGTTTGCAGGAGCAGGTAGAGACATGAGCTCAGCCTCAGCGACAGCTCTTTTTTTTACCACCTTGTCTGGGTCAATGTAGGTTGTGCAGAACCTTGGGTCCATCAGTGAGGACATGTCCAAGAGTTTGTTGTCAAGGTGCATTATGTTTCTTTTTATGGTTTTAGTGAGCTCTGTCTTTCTCCTCTGGCTGTAGGAGACTGGTTTTGAACAGATGGAGCACCGGTTTAATGTATGACACACTGACATAAGACTCTGCGGAGAGTGCGTCTGTAAAGTCTTAGAGTGGTTTCACAGCTTTATTTATGGATTCCAAAACATCATGATCTTGCCAAGTGGGCACAAGATGACGACTTTTCTTGGCTGAACCCAGGACACGGACTATGGCCTTCTCCTGTTCCAGAAATCTCTCAATCATTTTTTGCCGTGAACCCCATCAGGTCGGGGACTCCGTTAGCTGATGAGTGGGTAGACTGAGCTCAGCTTGTACTTCATTCATGTCTCTTCTTTTTTTCCAGCTGTAAGAGAAGGCAGACACAGCCATCTTACACACCCCAATGGCACGTTCGATCCACGGGTCCTTCACACCTTCTCTGTAATAAATAACGAATACAATCAAAAAACATTTTTAATGACACGTAACCTTAATTCACAAACTTGTCTTTCTTCACTTTCTGCTAAGGATGGGTACAGTTAAGTTTTTAATGGTATACTCTTACAGATAATGCTTATCAATCAGGTATTCTTATTGGTTCTTTTTGTTATATATATATATATATATATATATATATATATATATATATATATATATATATATATATATATATATATATATATACACTCCCTAAAGGATTATTATGAACACACACTAATACTGTGTTTGACCCCTTTCGTCTTCAGAACTGCCTTAATTCTACGTGGCATTGATTCAACAAGGTGCTGAAAGCATTCTTTAGAAATGTTGGCCCATATTGATAGGATAGCATCTTGCAGTTGATGGAGATTTGTGGGATGCACATCCAGGGCACGGCTGCTCCACGTTCCACACATCCCAAAGATGCTCTATTGGGTTGAGATCTGGTGACTGTGGGGGCCATTTTAGTTCAGTGAACTCATTGTCATGTTCAAGAAACCAATTTGAAATGATTGGAGCTTTGTGACATGGTGCATTATCCTGCTGGAAGTAGCCATCAGAGGATGGGCACATGGTGGTCATAAAGGGATGGACATGGTCAGAAACAATGCTCAGGTAGGCCGTGGCATTTAAACCATGCCCAATTGGCACTAAGGGGCCTAAAGTGTGCCAAGAAAACACCCCCACACCATTACACCACCACCACCAGCCTGCACAGTGAAAACATCCCCACACCATTACACCACCACCACCAGCCTGCACAGTGAAAACATCCCCACACCATTACACCACCACCACCAGCCTGCACAGTGAAAACATCCCCACACCATTACACCACCACCACCAGCCTGCACAGTGAAAACATCCCCACACCACCACCACCACCAGCCTGCACAGTGAAAACATCCCCACACCATTACACCACCACCACCAGCCTGCACAGTGAAAACATCCCCACACCATTACACCACCACCACCAGCCTGCACAGTGAAAACATCCCCACACCATTACACCACCACCACCAGCCTGCACAGTGAAAACATCCCCACACCATTACACCACCACCACCAGCCTGCACAGTGAAAACATCCCCACACCATTACACCACCACCAGCCTGCACAGTGAAAACATCCCCACACCATTACACCACCACCACCAGCCTGCACAGTGAAAACATCCCCACACCATTACACCACCACCACCAGCCTGCACAGTGAAAACATCCCCACACCATTACACCACCACCACCAGCCTGCACAGTGAAAACATCCCCACACCATTACACCACCACCACCAGCCTGCACAGTGAAAACATCCCCACACCATTACACCACCACCAGCCTGCACAGTGAAAACATCCCCACACCATTACACCACCACCACCAGCCTGCACAGTGAAAACATCCCCACACCATTACACCACCACCACCAGCCTGCACAGTGAAAACATCCCCACACCATTACACCACCGCCACCAGCCTGCACAGTGAAAACATCCCCCACACCATTACACCACCACCACCAGCCTGCACAGTGGTAACAAGGCATGATGGATCCATGTTCTCATTCTGTTTACGCCAAATTCTGACTCTACCATCACCACCACCACCAGCCTGCACAGTGAAAACATCCCCACACCATTACACCACCACCACCACCAGCCTGCACAGTGAAAACATCCCCACACCAATACACCACCGCCACCAGCCTGCACAGTGAAAATTCAACTGTCCAATTTTGGTGAGCTTGTGCAAATTGTAGCCTCTTTTCCTATTTGTAGTGGAGATGAGTGGTACCCGGTGGGGTCTTCTGCTGTTGTAGCCCATCCGCCTCAAGGTTGTGCGTGTTGTGGCTTCACAAATGCTTTGCTGCATACCTCGGTTGTAACAGTGGTTATTTCAGTCAAAGTTGCTCTTCTATCAGCTTGAATCAGTTGGCCCATTCTCCTCTGACCTCTAGCATCAACAAGGCATTTTCTCCCACAGGACTGCCGCATACTGGATGTTTTTCCCTTTTCACACCATTCTTTGTAAACCCTAGAAATGGTTGTGCGTGAAAATCCCAGTAACTGAGCAGATTGTGAAATACTCAGACCGGCCCGTCTGGCACCATAAACCATGCCACGCTCAAAATTGCTTAAATCCCCTTTCTTTCCCATTCTGACATTCAGTTTGGAGTTCATGAGATTGTCTTGACCAGGACCACACCCCTAAATGCACTGAAGCAACTGCCATGTGATTGGTTGATTAGATAATTGCATTAATGAGAAATTGAACAGGTGTTCCTAATAATCCTTTAGGTGAGTTTATATATATATATATATATATATATATAAGAACATAACTAACATTGCTTTATAAAAATGTACCTATAAAATGTAAATCTATAGCAAAAGAAACCGCAATGTTTGAACAAAATGAATAAAAGTCTAGTAATATGGCCTACAAAAGCATGATATTAATATAATAATATTCTTCATAATATTAATGCACATACACAAAGGGCATGAACTCATGTACATAAACGCATGCACGCACACACAGCCCCTTACATGTATACCATTATGATTATTCATGCCAATTTTGTGGAAATATAAGTTGGTTTAATAAATGCATTAATTACATCATGCATTAATTAGGCTGTTGTTCACGTGTCTTTTGTATATACTTGAATCCATAGCCATTAGACTCTTACCTATAGCATTGTGCAATCTGTGTCCAAAGCACTGAAGGTTGGGCCACTCATTGTCATTGAGAGCTTTGATCATGTTGGTGCCGCTATCTGTGGTCATACAGATGAGGCGGTCTTCAGCGTGGTTCCAACAGCTCAG
>CM040911.1:5371363-5436363 GCA_023029165.1 Gobiocypris rarus
CGTCCGGAACGTAAACATGAAATATGCCAGTCAATCGCCTTTCATGACACATAG
This sequence comes from Gobiocypris rarus, assembly GCA_023029165.1. Taxonomy (NCBI): domain Eukaryota; kingdom Metazoa; phylum Chordata; class Actinopteri; order Cypriniformes; family Gobionidae; genus Gobiocypris; species Gobiocypris rarus. The sequence goes on from CM040911.1 coordinate 5,371,418, forward strand.
AATATCTGAACATGCACTATATCAAAAAAGAACAGAGCCTCTGTTTTATTCTCGCTCCATGCATTATTTTTTAAACAACACTTTTTCAAGTTTCATGAAAAAGCAATATTTTGAGCTGAGAAAATCACGTTTTTGTAAAATGGATGTCATTCAGATCAAAACAACACCTCTAATTCAGTCCATCAACCCCTCTAACGCTTCACAGTCCTGTAGCTCGTCCTGGGGTGACATCTCATTCAGAGACATTAGGCAGTTTTGATTTATATGCTGTTTAATGTTGATTATCATGTTATTTTCATATCCATCTGCTTACATGATATCTGTTGTTTCTGCTTCTTCTTCTTCGCCTGATTTTACATTTGATTACTATTTTTGTACCTAAAAATCTAGTTTAGACCTACATATTTTTCTGCTGTATTGATTTGTGCTGTTACTCATAATTTGATTATTTGTTCTTATTTTATTACTGATTGTCTTTAACAATATATAAAATATATATGAGTTAGGCTAGTAGTTTTTTTAACTCATAACCTTGTTTATTAAGGTTACATGGATCAAAAACAATACTGGGCCTATTTTATTTTATTCATTTCTTTTTGTGGTGGGACCAGTGAACATTTTGGTAGGGCAAGTCAAAATCTGAGCCAGTAGAAAAAATCCTTAGCATTGAGTACTTAGATAAAGAAAAACGAACAAAAAAACACAGAACGGAGAAGAATCTTAAACAGACAAAATTAGTTTTTTTTTTTTTTTTAACAACAAAATCCAAAGAAAGAACTCAAGCAAGTTGTGTGACGTGTAAATAAATGTTGTTTATATTTATTTACCAAATGTATGTTATTTCAGCTCACTCTACAACGGCCGACTGCGAGCCGTGTCTATGACAACACCACATATCCGTAACACACCTGCTCCGCGACACTAGTAGTTTGGGACCCCCAAATAAAGATCCTAGGGCAAACACTGGACTGTGGTCGTAAGTTGAGTCATTATCAGCTGAAACTACGGCTCTCGACCTGTGCTTAGAAGCAAAGTTTCTTGTTTTCTCACATTTGGACTTAATAAATCCTTATCTCAAGCTGACATTCAGTACAATCTATATCTTTTATTTCTAATACATAAAAATGTCATTTCGTCTCTCACTTTGTCGAGAGATTTAAAGCCATTTCTGAAGAGGGCGCATATAAGTAAGAGCTGTAATGCGAGCGATGACTGAATCTGGAAACAAAGCAAAAGTAATAATGAAAAAATGAGAACTAGTCCTCAGATGCCGTGTCCATAATAGCAAAAAATCTGGCACGATCACAAATAGATTCTTTAAAGGAAGTGATTACTCCACCACCTGCGTGACATCATTAACCAACGTGGTTGAGCGACAGATTTGCGATAATACGGTTTCGGGAGACAGTCGTGATTAGCTAGTTGATTTCTTCAATGATGCAACGTACTATGGTAGTTACACAGCGAGTTACACCGCTGTCAAGAAACACCCCCCCCTGAGCGTTACTGATAGACTGGGACGAGAGGAGCTGCAACAATGGGGAATATGAGGGAATAATGGACCTCATTTATCAATCTAACATAGAAACTAGTGCAGAAATCATCTCACGACGGGGTTCACGTGTGATTATCAGCAGCTATCACGTTCTCCAGAGCTCATTTGCCCTCCTCCATCCCCAGCTCCTCCTTGAATCAGACTAAATTCACAAATTATTTTGTACATTTAAATATTGACATTAATGATATCTGCAATACATTATATTGGTTCTGTTGTGTTTACCCTAAGGGGGTTTTCGCTGCTCTCCCTGCTCTTATCCATGCTAGGCTGCCCAGAACAGAATCATACCGCCAATCCAAACTGTGTGCTAATCGTCAATCAATCATCTTTGACGATAGTGGTCCTGACAGAAAAGTGTTTGGTTGGGCGCTGGCTTATTTCACAGCAGAGTATTTCCCTTGAGCAGGGTAACTTTTATGTTTGGTGGTACTGCATTTTAGTTTGATGATGAATGGCTGAAAGGTCAAGTTAGCAACGCTAGAACTGGTATGTTGTGTGTGCGGCACTGTGATCAGTTGCATTTTAATAAATACAGAAATAAATAGGCTATATATAAAATACAATGCGTTAGATTGTCACAAAACCGAGCGTAGCTTGTACTATTTATAATGTACTATTTACAAATTATTGGACAGAAAATTAAGCAAACCATCAAAGACAGAATGAAGTCTTTGCCAGAATAAGGGAAGTTGTGTGTGGAGCGATGGATCACACGAGTTGCATGCTGAAGCTCCAGAGCAACGTCTTGAAAATCTGCTGCGAAATATAATAATCAATGCATCTGTAGCTCAGTGAAGCTCGAGGAACAGCCTTCTCAGCTGCTTGTGGAAAGTCATGTCACGGGTGGCTTGCTTCCCACAAATGAGAAGTTGTTATCTATAGAGGAAGGGTCAGATGTTATTTTTCAACAAGACTCAGGTTTGAGTCCAGATTTGAACCCTACAGTGAATATTTGGTCTCACATTGACATTTTTCAACTACTCATGAACTGTTTGAAGCCATCCACACTGACATCCGCATGATAACTTTCCTTAACTGTGCAATAATAAAATCCACGTCATCAGTTAATTACACGTCGACAGCGATGCCATAGGAGCTACGGCAAAAAGTGGATGCTCAAACACAATGTTGTAAAGATGGCTGCTGGCGTATGAGGTCTATAGAGTGACTGGAGCAGATGTCATGTTACAGTCTCGCGCTCCCTACATCAACACTGCATTTACATTACAAGCAAATGACATGACCTGACACAATGAGTGTGTTAGACCGTGTCACATCGTGCCTTTAGCTTGTAATGTCTTTATGGAAACCGACTGTTTGACCTTTGCATACATATAATGACATTAAGTGAAGGTCAATGTCCGAGTCAAGAGTTATTTCAAAGTTTTCTTTCTTTACCTCACTGAATTTCTCAGATATCCAAACTGAATGTTTATGACCTGTTTGATGTTCACACATAGTTTATTTGTTCTTTTCAGGAATGGAGACGTTTCGCCATCAGACCTGAAGGGTGAGTCGATGTGTTCAGATTGATCAGATTCCTTTAGTTAAGCCTGACCAGAGAGAAGGACGTGGGCAGTAAACATGAGTGTAAAACAGTGTAAACACGTCACAGTCTCCAGTAGAGCTCATCATAACCTTGCATATACACACACTCCATCACATCGATACTGCCATTCATATGCTATTGTAGGTGTTATTACATTTTTAAAGTAGGAGTTTTAATCATAGAGTTTTTATTCATTTTGTGTGTTTTTGTCATTAGGGGGCTAAGCACTGAAGGTGTGTAGACAACTATTGAATCCAATGGTGTTCTTGTTATTCTGCTTCCATTTCTTCTTCTGCTCTTGAGTCTATGGCAGCCCATAGAAGCGCTGGTGGGAAAGCTATGACATTTGGCACACTGATAGAGGACTGGCCCAACATAAACTACACCAATTTTGGTGTCTCTAACTCAATCCCTCTGGCGCCACCTTCTTTGGCTCAAGACGATTCGAATTAACCCTATGACGTAATTTTTGGTACTGTAAATTTTCCCGCCAAAAAAATCTCTCCTAGACGGTTTATCCGATTTGTGTCTAAAATTTAACCAGATCATCCTCAGACGATGCTAACAAAAATGTATGGAATTCAAGTCGATACATTAAAGTGTTTTGGAATAATGCGCAAAAGAATTTTACAAAATTAAATATAAGTCTCCACAACACTTTATCATATTCTGACCAAACTTGGTACAGATCATCATGAGCATGACCTGAGTCCAATGATATCCAATTTTTCCATATCGGCAATTTGGGTGTCGCCATTTTGAATTTTGAAGTAAAATGCTGTATTTCATGAATGCATTAGCGAATCATTCTGAAACTCGGTATGGGTCATCGCCCAGTGCCCTGAAGGACCCTAAGAAGTTTGAGCAAGCGCCACCTACTGGTAAAATCAAATATTCACATGCTTATAAACTTGGTTGACTTATCTTCTTTTTTATCTCCTTTATTCTTGAATCCTTGCCGAGTCCAACAATACCAAACATGTCCAACGTCGTGATTTAGCATTTAAACATCTTTTAATCATAGCGGAGTGACAAAAATGGGCAAATGTCAACATTTTGATAGTAATTGAAAAAAAATTGCTATCAAAGTCAGGTGTTAGTTTTTCTATGCTCATAAATACAAATGAAATGAGATATTGTCACCAAATTTGAGACGCTTATACTGTATATGGGGGCACTCTGAGGTAGAGGTCTGCATTCCCTCGGGAGTGGGACGGGAAAAACAATCCCGTGCAAAAAGTGGTGGAACTGTGCCACTTGGTGGAGCTATAATTAAACAAAACATGAAATTGCCTCTATACAACTCAGTGTTTTTATAGGTTTCCAAACTCTTTGCTTTAAATTGTCTGCACATGTCTGGACTCATTTGTGCAGCTGATCTGCTGCTTGATTCCCTGTTTGCTTCTGTCTAACTGCTTGCAGCTATATTTGTTATTAGTGTTTACGATTACATTTATCTGCAGACGCTTTTATCCAAAGCCACGTACAAATGAGGAATACAGGAAGCGATTCGTCATGAAGAGTGCTCAAAATTCAGAGTTAGTTTCAGAGTTAGTTACAGTAGTTATTGTTTTTTTTATATACAGTATAATGATTTGTATTGATTTTATTTCAGTTTTAGTTTGTTATTTTAGTATATCAAGTTTAACAAATTGAAAATTGTGTGTTTAAATTAGAGGAAACGTATTCAGCTTGTAATTTCTAAGGTTATAACCATCATTAGTAGTGTTGATAGCCGCCTCCTAACTCTCCCTTTGTGCTCCTGTGAAATCCTGTCCAAATGACCATTACAGAAGTGAACTGGTGCTGTATGAGAACACACAGTGTGGCTCTTTATCTGTCAGTGGCAGATGGGGTTTTCTGAGGATAGTAAACACGAGCGCCTGAATGAATCACGCACACACACACACACACACAGGTGCTAACCATCACAACAGGAAACAGGAAGACCAGTCACAATAATAAGAGTCACAGGGAAAGATAAAAACAGAAACAGTGACCTCGAGTGGTCACAGCTGGACAGAACACCTCACATTACTGTGATTGCTGGGACGTTTCTCTTCTGAATTAGCGGTTCATGAGGCCGATCATTAGCTCATGAATCCTGCATAACGCTTCTTCTGTTGCTGTTCTCTGTCTAACAGATGATCCTGCCGAAAGCTCCCACAGCAGCTCAGGTACGTCAGCTCATCTACAACTGTAATCTGCTGCTCGCTTTAGCATATGGACAATTAATGAACTGTAAATAGTCAAGGTATAATAATTCCCAACATATGACAGATTTCACAAATAAATGGCTTTTTCCCAGCATGTTTCATCATGTCTTATGCAGAAACTCAGTGTAAAAATACAGTCAGCGCAGTTGCAGGAACAAGTATGTGCCGCCCTTTGTGTTTATGCATAAATTGCCATCATCTTCCCTTCAACTCAAGTCACACCAAAAGACACATAACACACAAATGATATGTGCTGATACCGTGTTAAAACTGTGCATGGTGGAAAAAGTGACGTGAACCCTTGGATTGCGTGTGTGAATTTAGTGCTCGACCCTCGTTCAGCAACAATAACCTCTACCAAACATTTCCTGTAATTCCACACACACTCCTGAGGTCTTGCCATCTCCTGTGGTTCACATAACCGATGTTTATGTCCAGAACACAAAGAAATAACTGGAAAAATTACCCTGTTCAAAAGTTCACATACCCTTGATTGTTAATCCTGTGTGTCATTCCCTGATGATCCATGACTGTGTGTGTGTGTGTGTGTGTGTGTGATGGTTGTTCATGAGTCTCTTGTTTGTCCTGATGTTTTTTTAATAAATTCAGCTATTTCTTTGACTTCTGGACTATATGCAAACATCTTTTATGTAAAATATCTTATTCAGGACAGCACTAAATAAATTCATTCATTTTGTATGAAATTATTCACATTTTCACATATTATGCTAGGGGGGTGTGTAAACTCACAAGCAGCACTGTGTGTGTGTGTGTGTGTGTATATATATTTACCACATTACCACCTGCCTGACCACCATTTGCGTGTGTATTTCAGCTGTGGTGTGTAACACGGTCACGGGCACCAGCCACTTTGGCAGTTTAATTTTATTGTAGTCTTTTCAAAAGGCATATATGAATCGCATTGCGCATTATAAACAATCACGTGATTCTGTTGAGCTTATGAATGCGATGTCTAATAATCAGAGGCGTTCAGATTAGCCGGAGTTTTGAAATCTGCACTCTCATCATAAACAGCACAGCAGAGGTGTGTGTGTGTGTGTGTGTGTGTGTGTGTGTGTGTGTGTGTGTGTGTGTGTGTGTGTGTGTGTGTGTGTGTGTGTGTGTGTGTGTGTGTGTGTGTGTGATGTGCAGATTCATTCATCATACAGCGTTTTACTGTTTTTGTTCTATTTCAGCAGTGAAAATAGTTTAGATATTTTATGAATCTAGGGACCGTCTCCAAAGTTATATGTTTCTGACTTCAATATCATTTGAAGAGAATGGCTTACAGTCATAAACCCGACTGTAAAGTGTTCATCTGGGTGTCAGGTATGATGCACACCTTTCAGTGTTTTTAACAAAAATCTAAAACACATGAAAATGTGTGTGTGTGTGTGTGTGTGTGTGTGATGGGTAGGTTTAGGGGCAGTGTGTGTGTGTGTGTGTGTGTGTGTGTGTGTGTGTGTGTGTGTGTGTGTGTGTGTGTGATGGGTAGGTTTAGGGGCAGGGGCAGTGTGCGGGGATAGAAATCACTGGGTTTGCCTACAGTATAAAATGCATTACGCCTATGGAATGTCCCCATAAAACATGGAAGCACCAGCGTGTGTGTGTGTGTGTGTGCTTGATATAATACGCATGGGAGAGATTCATTCATCATGCAGCGTTTTTTGCTATGTGTGTACACTGCTCATTTACATATAGACAATATGTAACACATTTTCCAACAACAAAATGTGCTAGTAACCTTGGAAAACCACTCAAAGCCACAGTGGCTGGTGAGCAAAAAAGTTAGTCAAGCCCTATATATATATATATATTATTGTGCCCATGAGTATGATCTATTAAAGGCCACATGCGGGGGCTAATTGTTGAACTATGTCTGTAACGATGGATCTTGCGACATTAGTTGGCTAACCATGGTTTTGGAAAACACCCCCCAGAGCGCTACTGACAGACTGGGAAGAGAGAAGCTGCCACAATGGAGAATATGAGGAAATAATCAACATTCAAGCAGGAAAACCTGCTCTAGAACAGCCCAACAACAAGACTTTGTAAAAGGGCATAATTGGTCGTCTTTAAGAGTTTGTACTGTTCACTGCTAGTACCTTTTAGAGTCATCATTAGCCCAGGAATCCACATAAAGGTAATACCTGCGCGTGTTTAAAAGAATGCATCATTAGTGCATTTTTTTAAGCAGACTGTGTTTGTCTGTACTTTTAGTTGAAGATCTTATTTGATAGTGTAACTAATTTATTCAGAGAAAAATCTGAAAACACAACTCATCTTGGTTTTCTAGCAACTTTAATGTCCAGATTATTGGGTAAAATATACATTTTGTATAAAATATAACGTGTTTAGTTACAGTTAAACTTCTCTAACTTTCTTCTTTTTTTGAATGTGCTCTCGTGTCGGAAACGCATCAATGACTTATATTTTGTAGTGGATGAGAAGAGCAGCTGATTTCAGATGAGCGAGCGCGGGAGGCCAGAGTTTTCTCAAAGAAGCATGTGTGACTCGATATTGTGCATGTGTTTGTTCAGATGATTCGTCAGCTGAGGAGAGCTCAGAGGAAGAGGAGGCCCATGAAGAGGAAAAACATTCAGGTTCTGTATATAATGTTTTTTATTCTTTTATCGCCTTAAAATATGACTATCATAGCAATGGACACCAAGATTTTTAAATGTAAAGCTTTCATGGTTTCATCTTGAGTGAAAGATCAGTCATAATGATGGAATATCATGCTTTTACAGACTCAGACACGCGATCCAGAGCAGACAAACCCAGCGGTAATGTTACTCCTCTCTGTTTTCAACATGTGTCAGATGTTTAGGGCATGAGCTGATGTTGCACGCTTGTTGTGTCTCTCCCATAATGCCTCAGGTGAGCAGCTTCAGCCGTGCTGTGAGAAGTGCAGAGCTCTAAAGGTCAGTAAAGTTAGGTTTAACTAAACAGCTGCTTCATTGCATGGTAAATAATCATGTATTGAAATATCTGTAAATATTAGAATTCATGACCTATAACCTTCAGCACAAGGCTAGTAATGGCTCAATACTGTCAACCCTCTCTAAAGACATACACTATTAGTCCAAGGTTTGCTACTCAGATGAAAGTCTGGCAGTGATGAAAACATGAGACAAATGAAAAATGCCAGGGAATGGGACACTGCGTTGGGGAATGCCTCAGTGTGACAGGTATCTGAAGCAACTCACGGCAAGCGTATTGGCCTGGTGACAGCCTATGACGGAGCCTAGAGAATATGTCATCCACTTCATCATCTAAAGGAACTATGCAGGCAGCCCGGAGGCATGGCAAGGAGACACAGTGTCTCGTTCCCTGTTCTCAGTCGTAACCCAAGAGGTTCCCTTTCTAAAGGGAACTCACACTGCATCCTGAGACACTATTGGGGAACGAAAAACCTGCCACCAGGGAGAATGACCCGGTCTGACATGTGACCTAGTCTAGCCAACAACCTGTCTGTTTCTTAAAAATACCATACTCTTACCATACTTGCCTCATGAGAGGTAACCAGATGAGAGAGTGACTGCAGCAAGAGGCAGTAACCAGCTCACACCGGACACAGATACAGGCGTCCTGGGGAGCAGGACTCAGCATATCGCTTTCCCAACCCTTACAAATGAGGGGAGTTACTCTGCTCCACCTCTGCTCCTCTTTCAAAGCACTATGGAGGCTGGGTACTCTACATCGGGTCCCTAATGAGAGGTGTACCTCCAGCTCTATCAGGAGCTGATCTACCAAGGGGGTTTACAAGAATCTCTCGACCTCTCAGACCAAACTCAGAGTGCGAGGCAGGGAGTACCTACAGCTCTAAGAAGAGAGTCTTTCAACCTTCTGATCAGACTCGAGCAGCAAAGTACTCTACAGAACAACCCTCTAAAACAAGGGGAGTACTACCTAGGCTCGACTGAGTAGAGTATCGAGGGCCGGACACACACGCATTCATGACCTTCCTGGAGCTCAGTGGAGCGGTGGCTTCAGCATAACAACTCTCTAAGCGAGAGGACTTCAACTTCTCTCACCACAGGGGAATTATTAAGCTGGCTTTCCACAGACCTACGCTTGAGAACATCATCTACCTGAAACTCAGTGCAGGTGATTGTCAGGGTGACCTTACAACAAGCCAATGCTTAGGACATCATCTACCTGGAGCTTAATGGCTTCAACATAGTGACTCTCAGACGAGAGGAAGCCAGCTCACTCACCACAGGGGGATTATCAAGGCGGCCCAAAGAGGGCTAAGCGCTTGAAGTGATGATCTATCTGGAGCCGGGGGTAGCGGAGGCTTCAGCATAGTGCCTTTTACTCTCTCAGCCAGAGAAAACCACTTCACTCAGCCTATGGCGGTTTGTCAAGGAGGCCTCACAGAGGCTTGAAATGTGCCTGGAGCTCAGTAGAGCGGTGGCTTCAGCAGAATGATTCTCTAAACGAGAGAAAGCCAACTTACTCAGTACAGAATAATTATCAAGGCGCCCCCCGGAGGGCCTAACACTTAAAATATCAACTATCTGGAGGTCAGATGAACGGCGGCCTTAGCAAAATGACCACTCACTACAGGTGATATTTCGTTCTTTATGCTACGCACTAAGACCTCACAAAATGACTCTCAGAGGAGAAGACGCACATGGGTGTCATGATAACCTTCCCTAATAATGGGAGCCCCAGTTTAAATGCCCCTATGTGAGTGTGTGTGTGTGTGTGTGTGTGTGTGTGTGTGTGTGTGTGTATATATATATATATATATATATATATATATATATATATTAAGAGACCACTTAACATTTCTCCAAATCCAGGGGTGAAAAACTTGTTGCATCTTTCCCAAAAAGGCTGTATTAGATCAAAAGGGTGCTTCTACTAAAAACTGAGAAAAGGGTCTGAATACTTAGGACCATGTGATATTTCAGCAAATGACTGCAATATAACAGAGTGAAACATTTAAGGGGGTCTGAATACTTTCCGTACCCACTGTATATACATAATTACTGTAGCTTAAAGAGTTAGTTCAGAAAAAAATGAAAATCATCCCATAATTTACTCACCCTCAAGCCATCCTTGTTGATGTGACTTTCCTCTTCATGATGAACACAATGGGAGTTAAATTAAAAAATTTCCATCCATCATAAAAAATCCTTTACACGGCTCCAGGGGGTTAATAAAGGCCTTCTGAAACGAAGCCATGCGTTTGTGTAAGGAAAATATCCATATTTAACATTTTTATCAACTGAAATGACTAGCTTCCGGCAGACGGCCTACACAAGACGATTTGTGCCAAAAGAGTAACTCCTGACACGATGTAGGAGGAGCGTAAGTTTTGAAGCCTCTCGCGGTTCAAACTAACTTAGGTATCTCTTCTCTTATATCAAAATCCTCCAACATTATGATGGATGGATGCAGTTTTTTCAAAATCTTGTCCCCCATTCACTGCCATTATAAAGCTTGGAAGAGCCAGGACATTTTGGGTTCGTCTGAAAGAAGGAAGTCATATACTCCTAGGATGGCTTGAGGGTGAGTAACTCATGGGATACTTATCATTTTTGGTTGAATTATCCCTTTAAGCTTTCCAAACTCTCTGACTGGCAGACCGGCCTGTTAACTACTGGTGATGAATTGAATGCCTACATACATCTTTTTTGTTTTTCCCCCACAGAATCACAAATATGAGCTTGTCACCCCTAGGAAAATATCCAGAGAACGGCTACTGTAAGTTGGTCTCCTCCGTACTGTTCCAGATTTGCTCACTGGTCTCATGCAGTACGGGGATCAGTCACATCTGACTCACTCACGTCCCTTGCTTTATGACTCGTTTTTCTAAATGACCAGTGCTAAACTTGAACACTGCCAGGTTTATAAGAATCCGCCATGTAATGTGAGAATTGTCAAATGTTTCACTGAATTGTTTCTGTTTCATTGTGCTATTCCCCAGTGAATGCTACATCAAGAAAGCCAAAGTTCATGGGGCAACACGTGAACACTTCCAATCAAAAGCTTGTGGTCAGCGAAATCTTTCAAAAAAAATGTTTTTTATAAAGAAGTCTCTTCTGCTCACAGAGGCAGCATTTATTTGATCAAAAATACAGTAAAAACTGTAATATTGTGAAATATTATTGAAATGCAAAACACCTATGTGAATATACACCAATCAGGCATAACATAATGACCGGTGAAGTGAATAACACTGATCTCTTCATCACCTGTTAGTGGGTGGGATATATTAGGCAGCAAGTGAACATTTTGTCCTCAGAGTTGATGTGTTAGAAGCAGGAAAAATGGGCAAGCGTAAGGATTTGAGCGAGTTTGACAAGGGCCAGATTGTGATGGCTAGACGACTGGGTCAGAGCATCTCAAACTGCAGCTCTTGTGGGGTGTTCCCGGTCTGCAGTGGTCAGGATCTATCAAAAGTGCTCCAAGGAAGGAACAGTGGAGAACCGGCGACAGGGTCATGGGCGGCTCAGGCTCATTGATGCACGTGTGGAGCCATCAGTGGGCATCAGAACTGGACCATGCACGGAGCAATGGAAGTAAAAGGGGGACCAACACAATATTAGGAATAATGTCATAATGTTATGCCTGATCGGTGTATAGTAAAGTGTAATTTATTCCTGTGATCTGAATTTATCAGCATTTATTTGAAATAGAATCTTTTGTAACATAAATGCCGTTACTCTCACTTTTGATCAGTTTAATGCATCTTTGCTCAATGAAAGTATTCAATTCTTCCAAAAACAAACAAACAAAATCGTTCTGACCCCAAACTTTTGACTGGTACTGTGTGTGTGTGAGCAGAAAAAAGCTTTTACACCAGTATTGAAAGATGTCTTTTGAGGATTGAGATGTGAAGTGTTAAACATTTTTAGTAGTTATTACAGCTTATAATGATTAACGAGTAAGAGCAGAAACTTACTGGTAACTAAGACAGCAGTGCTTACAGACACGAGTTGACACACTACATCAGATCTGACACTGCTGTCCTGTTGCTCTTCCAGTGATGTTCAGTGTTGTTGCAGGCTACAGCTGGATGCTGAGGGTGTGTATGAGTGTTCAGACACTGGGCTGGTGTTCGAGGTCTCCCAGCGCGTCAACATCACCTACTGCGTTCTCTCCTGGAGCAAGTTCAGCACCTACTTGACCGGATCATGGAAATTTGCCGGTCCCATTTTTGATGTGGACTGCGATCCGTCCATTCTCAAATCCGTCCAGTTCCCACACTCACTATGTCTAGCAGGTACGGAGATATCAAGTGAAGTCAGCTTTATTTATATAGCGCTTTACACTCACCTAAAGGATTATTAGGAACACCTGTTCAATTTCTCATTAATGCAATTATCTAATCAGCCAATCACATGGCAGTTGCTTCAGTGCATTTAGGGGTGTGGTCCTGGTCAAGACAATCTCCTGAACTCCAAACTGAATGTCAGAATGGGAAAGAAAGGGGATTTAAGCAATTTTGAGCGTGGCATGGTTGTTGGTGCCAGACGGGCCGGTCTGAGTATTTCACAATCTGCTCAGTTACTGGGATTTTCACACACAACCATTTCTAGGGTTTACAAAGAATGGTGTGAAAAGGGAAAAACATCCAGTATGCGGCAGTCCTGTGGGAGAAAATGCCTTGTTGATGCTAGAGGTCAGAGGAGAATGGGCCGACTGATTCAAGCTGATAGAAGAGCAACTTTGACTGAAATAACCACTCGTTACAACCGAGGTATGCAGCAAAGCATTTGTGAAGCCACACACACAACCTTGAGGCGGATGGGCTACAACAGCAGAAGACCCCACTGGGTACCACTCATCTCCACTACAAATAGGAAAAAGAGGCTACAATTTGCATGAGCTCACCAAAATTGGACAGTTGAAGACTGGAAAAATGTTGCCTGGTCTGATGAGTCTCGATTTCTGTTGAGATATTCAGATGGTAGAGTCAGAATTTGGTGTAAACAGAATGAGAACATGGATCCATCATGCCTTGTTACCACTGTGCAGGCTGGTGGTGGTGGTGTAATGGTGTGGGGGATGTTTTCACTGTGCAGGCTGGTGGTGGTGGTGTAATGGTGTGGGGGATGTTTTCACTGTGCAGGCTGGTGGTGGTGGTGTAATGGTGTGGGGATGTTTTCACTGTGCAGGCTGGTGGTGGTGGTGTAATGGTGTGGGGATGTTTTCACTGTGCAGGCTGGTGGTGGTGGTGTAATGGTGTGGGGATGTTTTCACTGTGCAGGCTGGTGGTGGTGGTGTAATGGTGTGGGGATGTTTTCACTGTGCAGGCTGGTGGTGGTGGTGTAATGGTGTGGGGATGTTTTCACTGTGCAGGCTGGTGGTGGTGGTGGTGTAATGGTGTGGGGATGTTTTCACTGTGCAGGCTGGTGGTGGTGGTGTAATGGTGTGGGGATGTTTTCACTGTGCAGGCTGGTGGTGGTGGTGTAATGGTGTGGGGGATGTTTTCACTGTGCAGGCTGGTAGCGGTGGTGTAATGGTGTGGGGGATGTTTTCACTGTGCAGGCTGGTGGTGGTGGTGTAATGGTGTGGGGGATGTTTTCTTGGCACACTTTAGGCCCCTTAGTGCCAATTGGGCATGGTTTAAATGCCACGGCCTACCTGAGCATTGTTTCTGACCATGTCCATCCCTTTATGACCACCATGTTCCCATCCTCTGATGGCTACTTCCAGCAGGATAATGCACCATGTCACAAAGCTCCAATCATTTCAAATTGGTTTCTTGAACATGACAATGAGTTCACTGTACTAAAATGGCCCCCACAGTCACCAGATCTCAACCCAATAGAGCATCTTTGGGGTGTGGTGGAACGGGAGCTTCGTGCCCTGGATGTGCATCCCACAAATCTCCATCATCTGCAAGATGCTATCCTATCAATATGGGCCAACATTTCTAAAGAATGCTTTCAGCACCTTGTTGAATCAATGCCACGTAGAATTAAGGCAGTTCTGAAGGCGAAAGGGGGTCAAACACAGTATTAGTGTGTGTTCCTAATAATCCTTTAGGTGAGTGTATGTGTTTCAAAGCAGCTTTACAGTGAAAAACTGAAAATTTGCCAGTGTTGCAAACAGAATTAAATTCTGCTGCTGTCATTATTCAGATCAATTCAGTTCAAATGTTGTTCTCATCTGATAGTGTCCATGCAGTCAGATCAGTAGTGTTAAGTGTGCTCAACTGAGAAAGCCAGAGGCGGCAGTGGCAAGAACCCAAACTCCATCAGGAGACAGAACGGAGAAAAACCCTTGGGAGGCATGCATATTACTGGGAATATAAAACACATTTCTTCTGCATGATCATATTCTAAATCCCTTAATCCTACCAATACCTAAACGTAACAACTACCTTACTTAAACAGCTGCACCATTATTCCTTTGAAATTGTAATTGCGATTATTAATTAACGATTATCATAATTTACATTAAAAAAAAGCTGAAAACATTCTCCCTGAAAAACTTTTATTGCTTTTCTATCACATTAAGCCTCAAATGTCAACTATACATTGGTTTTGATGTTATTATAATGTTATACTAAAACTAAAAATAGGCATTTAAAAGACTAAAAGATGCTTTGCTGTAATGACAAATTATTAGGCTGGTGAAGGACAGTTGGGTTTTGTATGTGCAGAAATAAAGAACAGGCAAATGTTAGATATTCTGGGAACACTTTACAATAAAGTCCTATTAGCTGACATTAATCCATTAAAGGGGCTGTATATAAAAATGTATGAAGCCTTGTATTAAGCATCAAAGGTCAACTCCACATTGGTTTGCTTTCTTAAAATCAAGAAAATATGCATGGGATATGGAATGGAAAAATGGAAAAAACCCTTAACCTGTAGTAATTTCGCCTTTGATATGACATCCATAATTGTAATCACGATTAGAAATCTGATTAATTTGTGCAGCCCTACTTATTAACTATTAATAAGCAGTCATTAGGGGGTTATTGGACAAAAATCATATTAATAGTGGGAATTGTACCATAAACTAAAGTGTGACTAAAAATATTTAAATTTCACTGTAGGATTTTGGGTTTTGCAGGGTGTAAGTGCTCTTTTGATGGTTTTGACGTGGTGGAAAACCTTTAGAATTGAATGAAAATGTTTCTTTTTAACCATTCCCACCGTCTCTTCCTGAATGTGTGCCCGTCGCTGTCAGCAGATAAAGACAACGAGGTGAAGTTCAGCGTGCTACACGTGAAGAACAGCAAGGGTCAGATCGAGCCCTCGGCCGATCACTCCGGGAGTCACGTCAAATGGGCCGTGTCTTCACTTTCACCCGTGGGTCCGATCGTTCAGACGTCTAAGTCCGCAGAGCATCATGGGGTCGTGCAGGTGTTCAAAGAGGTGGGCCATGAAAACTCCTTCTCCTTCAGAGTTTACCTGGCGGGAAATAACTGCTCTGACATCAAGGTGAGGGAACTAAAGGGCTTCTGCTTTCACAGAAACACGATGAGTCCAAATGCTTTTTACAGAGCACGGCTGACTGGCCGTATTCTCGGTAACCCTGCGATGTCAGCTTTTGGTATTCTGCTATATTTAGATGTAATTTTAGACTTAAGCTAGAGCAATACCGTGCTGTGCAGTAAGTAGGAGTGATGACATCATCGTGACATCACCCCACTTTCAGTTCTGCATCTCTGCCTCTCTGTGGCTCATTCTTACTCTGGGTTGTTTGATTGTGTGCCAGTGGGCGGCTTTGTGTGAGAGTTTCATCATCTAATCGATGCCTGCAGCTGCAGACCGGAAGCTTTAAACTCCCTGCCGGATCTCAGCATCATGCTTTCAGTTTTCACAGCATCTGACACTTTCCATTACTAGGCTACAATATAGAGCTTGAATGAAACTCACGGAGCTTTTTAGTCAGCGGAGATGCTTAACCTGCAAAAACGTCAAACTACATAATTTATGAGCTATATGAGATACAGGCCAAAAGTCCTGAGGGGATATTTGTTTTATTGATCCTACAAGTTCCCAAAATTAAACCATCAAGATATTAGGTATATATTTTCACATTTCTTTAAATATGAGGGAAGAACACTAAACTTGGTTAAGGTACACTATATTGCCAAATGTATTGGGACGCCCCTCCAGATCACTGAGTTCTGGTGTTCAATCCCTTCATGACCACAGGTGTATAAATCAAGCACTAGGCATGCAGACGCTTCTACACACATCTGTGAAAGAATGGGTCGCTCTCAGGAGCTCAGTGAACTCAAGCGTGGGACTGGGATAGGTTGCCACCTGTGCAATAAGGCCATTCCTGAAGTTTCGGTACTTGCCTGACTGCATTTGTGCCAAGTGTAAAGTTTGGTGGAGGGGGGGTTAGGGTGTGGGGTTAATTAATATTAATTTGAGCATTGCCCTGTTTAGTAAATCTGGCCCATTGTGTATTTGCTTGACAAAATTATTTGGCAAAAAAGTCAAACTAAAGCTTCAGGTTTAATTTTGACTAATGCAAAGACAAGAGGCCTATGCATTGTTTGCAGTGTTCATAATTTCTTTGAATGAAAGTCTGGTCAAAATTATGTCCAGTCAATTTGGCATGCTTTACTGCATAAGCTCCTCGTTTCCTGTTTACACTCAGGGTCTTCACGGGTCAATATGACCCCAAACATATTTCAAGCGATTGTACAAAAAAAAAAAAAATCTTAATAATACAAATTATAGATCTTTTTTTTTTCCGTTTACTTCTTGTTTAAACGTTTATGCTGTTTTGGGGGACATGAAGTACTTTCTTTTTTACTGCAAAATTCCTCAACTACACCATTAGCATGTATATGAAATATTAGATTTTCATGAAAAAAACACTTTAAAGATGAGCAGAAGTCTGCCATCTGCTGGTTAGAATTTTATTAGCATATAATATCGCTTTAGAAAGAAAGTGTAATTACCATATCACTCCAGCAGAGACCCATAGAGATCCATTCATTGTTCTGCTCTGATAACAGCTTCTGTGAAGAATATATATATATATATGAAACATTACAAAATACATAAAATTTGTATTTTAATGCCACATACATTTGCAATAATGGCACACAAGTTGCTACTAAAAGAAAATACTTGATTGTAATCAGATTAATTATTTCAATAATGTATGTAAAATGTAAAGTAATAATTAACTTTAGAATAAGAAATGTCATTTTAAAAAGTAAATGAAACCAACAAAAATGGCAGTAAGCAGATATGAACAGGAGTGAAGCGTGAACACACACATCTGTGCATGCATGTGTGTGTGATCATGTTTGTTTCACATTGCTTTTGTGCTCTAGCACCAGGCCTTCATTTGTGACAATTTTTATGCTGGAATTATTGATTTTATTTGCCAGTTTCTATAAAAATGCTCTCTACTGTAGCCCCCCCTCCCTCTGTGTGTGTGTGTGTGTGTGTGTGTGTGTGTGTGTGTGGGCATGTTTTTGTGAAATATCAGGACACAAATGTGTATAATGACATGGGTATGACACAGGTATTACAAAAAGAGGGTGAAATATGAGGACTTATAAATCACACAGGATGAGGTTTTTTTTTTTCACAGAAAGTAAACTGCACAGTCTCCTGTGATGGGTAGTGTGTGTGTGTGTGTGTGTGTGTGTGTGTGTGTGTGTGTGTGTGTGTGTGTGTGTGTGTGTGTGTGTGTGTGTGTGTGTGTGTGTGTGTGTGTGTGTGTGTGTGTGTGTGTGTGTGTGTGTGTGTGTGTGTGTGTGTGTGTGTGTGTGTGTGTGTGTGTGTGTGTGTGTGTGTGTGTGTGTGTGTGTGTGTGTGTGTGTGTGTGTGTGTAGGTTTAGGGCAGGGGCAGTGTAGGGGATAGAAAATACGATTTGTACAGTATAAAAGGCATTACGCTATGGAATGTGTGTGTGTGTGTGTGTGTTTGTGTGTGTGTGTGTGTGTGTGTGTGTGTGTGTGTGTGTGTGTGTGTGTGTGATGTGTGTGTGTGTGTGTGTGTGTGTGTGTGTGTGTGTGTGTGTGTGTGTGTGTGTGTGTGTGTGTGTGTGATCATGTTCATTCCAGATGCTCAGAGCTTAACAGTAGGGACTGTCAGGTGATTGTATTTATCAGTGCTATTACTTATAATTAGTTTATTTGTTCTTATTTTACCACTGGCTGTATACTTATCTTTAATAATGTTTAAACTTTATATTAGTTAGGCTAGTTGTTTTTGTTGTGGAAAAAAATAGGAATTGGAGAATTTTGAAACTGCATGGGTATCTAAAATCCGTTTTTAAAATACAAGGTTACATTGGTCAAAAACAATAACTATTTTATTAATTTATTTTTGAGGCAGGACAAGTGCACGTTTTGGCAGGGTAATCATGTGACCCGCTGGCTCGACTGGGCCATCTTTACAGTATGGCCACCTCTGGTTCTTCAGTTAACCATTAGTTGCAGTGCATGTGGGAAAATCTGTGAGCTGTACTTTATGATAAATATCATTTAAACTCGATGGCCTAAAAAGTTTGTACATCAAAAATTACAGCACCTGACTCAGAGCTAAATTTTCTGGTTAGGTACTCACCAATGTGGCCCAGGCCAAAACTCTTGAATGGAGCGCATGTTCTTGCTAAATGTCATTAATTAGCATTCCCTCCTCATCGGATGCCCCACATCAGTTTGTGGGCTGTGTGTGTCTGCGGGGCTTCTCTCTGGGTTTGATCACTAAACTGACACGTGAAATGGCTTCCTGTGGTAATCTGTGCACCCACGCAGCAGTTTCAGTGCAGCGTAATTCAGAGAAGCATTCTTAAATGAGCTTTGCTTTGACCTTACAGGAAAAGTTCAAGCAGAAATGAAAATGTATTTAGTCATTTACAGTACTCACCGAAATTACTTTCTTCTAAGAATGTCCAGGCCTCTCCTGTGCATTTGATAAACGCAAGTGGGGACTGGGTCAGTCAAGCTGAAAAATCACAAAAAACTAAAATATTGTGAAATGTTACTTTATTACATTTGGGTCTGTTTTTAGAGGCCTTTTCCACAAAGTACAGACGTGTTTAAAAGTGATGTATTACAGGAAAAATTACATCTTCATCCTTCATTCAAATATTATAAAAATGTGTTATAGATATCGTCATATTGCATAGTTGTGCTTGGACTCGATTGTTTTAGTTGTGATAACACAATGAAACATACCAAATCATTTTTGTCCAGGCTGTCATACAAATAAATTATGAACACCAATGCAAAAACAAGAGAGAACCAAACAAATATTAATAACTGATTATGTTGTAGTCAATGTGTGCTTTTTCCTGTGAGCTTGTTGTTTTTGTATAACATTTTCTTTTGCATAGTAAAAATAGAACCAAATAATTTTGTCAGGTTAATACCAACTTTAGTGTTTTGTTTTTTCCTCATTTTTAAAATATTTATAATGATATAAAATATTCTACTCATATTTTGATGGGTTTAATCAAACTGAGTCTTTAGAAACGAATATGGACATCACTTTTGGCCACTACTGTATGTCCACAAAGAATATAAAACTATATTACCAAATTCCTAGTAAGATGTATGAGTGCCTATCAATAAATACTTATTTGGAAATAGTATTAGCTTAATCACTCATTGAGAAGCACCATATTAATAACAGTCACGCCTCCTCACACAGAGCCCATCGTCACTGTCCGATTAAAAACACGTCTTCAAACTTTAATTAGTCAAGATCATGGGAAAAACTCTTATAAAATAAATGGAAAACAACATTTACAACAAATAGAATCCTATCAGTCCGCATGATTTACATGTTTTTATTCAGACAGAAACAAAATATTGATTACAACAATATTTACAACATTAAAGTTTTCCTATAATGCCTCTTTTTACAAGATGTAAAATAAGTCTCTGATGTTCCCAGAGTGTGTATGAGAAGTTTGAGCTCAAAATACCCCACATATCATTTTTATAGCATGTTAAAATTGCCACTTTTTGAGGGCGAGCAAAAATGCATAGTTTTTGTGTGTGTCCCTTTAAATGCAAATGAGCTGCTGCCCCGCCCCCTTTCAGGAAGAGGGTGGAGCTTCAAGAGCTCGTGTTAGCAGCTCTGATTACCTCACGCAGACACACACTGAAAATGACCGAAACTGTTCAGCCTTTTATGATCAAACCGGAGTCGGACAATGATGGAGAGACTCCAGAAGAAGAGACAACATGTAGAATGAGACAGGACGCTTCTGAAGGGATAGAGGAGGAGTTTATGAGTTCACCATCTTCAGTCATTGATTAGCATATTCTGTCATGATCATCTATAAACCGCTGTGAGATGAGCAGAGAATATCTGCTGATGAAGAGAGAACAGGGATAGTTTAGTGTAATTACGGTTATAACTGATGATGTCCTCTGGCTTTATGACATGCGATTGCGTTTGTGTTCGTCCTGTATCAATAAATGTGACAGACGGACGACAGCTGGAGCGACTCCCAAATGTGCATTATGTGCGTTGGTACATCCCAAAAAACAACACTTGTGATGTCTCTTTGGCGCAGACATTGTAAAACTCCAGCTGGAAACAGAAATGATTGGTTTTGTCAAAATGTCACCGATCCTGTAACCCTGAGTGTGTTTAACTTGTCTAGCTTTGGCCGTATGTAAAAGACTCTCATTAATTTCTGCTGTCATTGCTGCAAATTGTCGCAGGACATCAGGAGGGCCGTTCGTGGGGCGAACAACTGTAAGAACAACAAGAGGTATATACGAGTAGACAAGCCACCTACATGCATGCTAGAGGAGAACAGGAAGTACCGTCTGATCAGCGAGCCCGTGGGTCACATCACACCAGAGGTAAGGGATGCAGCCAGTGATCTCGCAGTGCACACCCCAGACAGCAACGTAGTGTTGGTTCAGATCCGGCACCACATCTGGTCGTTGAATCCACATGTTCCAGATGTGGCCAGAATCTGAACCGACACTAAGTTGCTGTCTGGGACAGAAGCACAGGCTTTGAGTAGATTATGTGTGTGTCTGCAGGACATGCTCTTCACGCCGGTCATCGTGGCGGTCAAGGGATACTTCGAGGTCTTCTTCGAGGAGAGTCCTCCTTTCACACTGTCCTTGACAGATGCCGACTCGGGACATACTGTGTGGACTGCGACCATCAGAGAGGGTACGGCTTCATGAACACACAAACACGAGTGGCTCATTTCAAGGAGATGTCAAAATGTCTTACTTATAAGAAATCATATTTTCCCACCTCCAGCCTGCTGTACCAGGCCCATAAGTGACAAAGAGCAGCACAGGAGCAAACGCCCCCTTGTCTGGCTATATCACCAGACCAAGCTCAGTTTAAGATTGATCATTGGTCTGGGGCGTCTGCTCTGTATTTTCTACTGCACAAGAGGTGTGATCAATGGGCATAGTTCAAATGACTCCGTACGCAATTGGATAGTCCTTCAACCAATCAGACCACAAGAGGTGTGATCAACGGGCATAGTTCAAATGACTCCGTACGCAATTGGATAGTCCTTCAACCAATCAGACCACAAGAGGTGTGATCAACGGGCATAGTTCAAATGACTCCGTGCGCTGGATAGTCCTTCAACCAATCAGACCACAAGAGGCGTGATCAACGGGCAACGACCCATCGCTTCTCTTCTCTATCCGTCATAATGTTAAACCGCCGATAGCACGCCAGGTGGATTAGCCAGTCTGTGATTGGTCCCCGCAAAAGTGTAACAGAAGCAGTAGAAATGAACGTACAGGTTTCCAGACTGAGCTGCAGGGCGAAATCAAATCACTGGCAGATCAGGCTGGGTTTACCCAGACTAAACGCCCCAGTACTCAACAAATATAATGGCCATGTGTTTAACTCTTAGACAAAACTTTGCATTGTTCAACCCTGTAACAGGATGTTTAGAATAAATACACTTGAGCACACAATGTCTGGTAGTCAGCGCTTTATATTACATCCATCGCAAAAATTACTGATAACAGCCTCAACATATGATGTTATGGCCAATATAATTGTAAACATAATGACATACTGCTAAAGACTTACTTCTGTCAAAAGTATTATTTTCATGTGTCTCCCTTAAATATGAAGTCAGAAAGATCCTATTATGTCGAAAGCGGGAAAAGTCGCAGCATAACATGGCTGATCAGAATGCAGGTACAAAGACAAATTCTGTATTTGCTCAGAACAAACCTGTGTTGTTTTATACAGTAAACGTATCCGGTTCAATATACTGTTCTTATAACAGTATGTCGTGGAGACGCAGTTTCCTGAGAATGACCTTTGACTCACGTGTGCACCTGTGATTGTGAAGAACAATACAACTTATATTAAATCTTTAATTTACAGGAGACTGTGTACATCATCTAGATGAAAAGCCCAGAAAACCATCGAAAGGTAAGAAGAATAGAGTGCTGCAGGGATGACGTGTGTATTTTGCTCTTCTGGTTCCATTATCCTGAAGTCAGTGTTTTTTTTTAATGGGTTTTTGGTTAAAGCTGCAGTCTGTAACTTTTTTGGGGGTTAAAAACTATCCAAAATTCAAAACGATCCCCTTACCTCAGCCCGACTGACACCGGTACGCTTGTAATCATGTGTTCTGATTCGAGTGGTACTGGTGGATTCCCGCGGGACATTCGAGCATGGCGCCGTTCCTCACGTCTCTACACATAAAGGAGTCCGGCTATAGGCTAACACATGTGAGGATGCTGCAGGTGGCGGATCATTGACAGTCTTTCCTCACAGCAGCTGGAATAATTCAAGCGGATTGTAATCCAGAAATGTCCAATCATCAGTGACGACTGGAGGTTCACCCGTAGTCAAAAGCCAAAGATTAGACTGGACACTGAAATCTACAGAGTAATACACACTAAACACACAGTCACACAACACTGATGCTGTTAACAATATGACAACAAACTATAACTGTAATAAATATAGCTGCTAGCAGCAATACCGGGGCCAAGCGCAACAGAGGCAAACAAGGAAGCTAGCTGCAGACCAACTGCAAAAATGAGTCAAGACATTTGAAGACCGTTTTAGGCAAAAATGTTGAAACCTCACATGAATACATTGAGTTGTATAGAGCCAATTTCATGTTTTGTTTGATTATAGCGCCACCAAGAGGCACAATCCTACCATTTTGTTGTGTGTCCTCAGTGAGCCCATAGATGTGTGTGTGAATTTTGGTGAAAATCTCATTTCGTTTTGCAGTTATAGACATTTATATGAAAAAACACATAAAAAATGACTGACACCTGACTTTGGATTTTACTACCCCTTACTGACAATAATTTGACATTTGGTCTTTACCATTTAGCTATCGACCTATGTTTCTGAACTTCTGGTTTTGTCTTGATCGGACTAGCGGTTTCCAAGATATCAGCTTAAGTTTTATAAGCGCTTAATTACAACGCTGCACAAAGCATATGCCGAAACATGGCAAGTCTGGTATCGTTGGACTCGGCAAGGATTCAGGAGCCAAAAGAAGTTACTCCCATGAAAATAAGTCAACCACACCAACAACAAAAAAAATATCCACTAGGTGGCGCTGTTTTGAAACTTCTCAGGCTCCTTCAGGGCATCATGGTGACGACCCATTCTGAGTTTCAGAACAATCCGTTCATGCGTTCATAAAATACAGCATTTTATCACAAAATTCAAAATGGCCAACAGCCAAAATGGCCGACATGGTAAAATTCAATATCAGTCGACTCGACATGATCTAATGAGACCACTTTTATGATTTTTGACTAAATGATTCAGTAGTTATAAGCAAAAATATCCATTTTTGGTATCTCCGGACCAGTAGGTGGCACTGCGCCGAAACACTGCATGTTGCCTCAGGTCATGCTTGTGAAGACATGGTTTCGATAAATTGTTACGTAGATATAGCCTTATGTGTATTTTCGCAAAAGCTCCGTAAAATTTGTTTGCGTGTTTATCGAAAACGATTTGACGAATCAGCTTGAATTCCATAACTTTTTGTTAGCATGGTCTGAAGATGATCTGGTTAAATTTTCATGCAAATTGGAGCAAAGGCCTAGGAAGAGTTTTTTTTTGTGGAAAATTAAAAATGGCGGGAACATTTGCATAGCGGAAATGACGTCATAGGGTGCAATCGAATCAGCTTGAGCCAAGAAATCCATCCATTAAGATGATTGACAAGTTCGCTCCATGAGCTTATTGTGGCTTTATTTGTAACTGTCGAGACACACGCAAACACTATATCAATGTAGCCGTCATTCCTGATATACAACATTCATATTAATACTGCAGCAAACTCAAACACGCTCCCTCTGGATCTCCCAGCGCGGTCTAGAGGTCAACTGTGTCCAGACACACACAAACACTGTCAAGGCTTCATCGGGACAGCGTTCAGCAAGCGAAACGTCTCAGAGTTCGTTTGCAATCGGGCCGAGACCATCTCGTTGAAGCGATCTCAGAGCGATTGTTTTAGTGCGGATCCGGCGCCATTGCTGTGTTCACATATGCATAAATAAACCGAACCAAGGGAGAAAACACACCAGGTTCTGAAACAAACACTCAGGTGTGAAAGCACCCTAAATGTCATCAGGCTGAACTCATTAGTCCGCTTTTACCTCCTTGTTGTGTTTATATTTGCACTCTTTCAAACTCTTCTAACTCACACTTTCAGGGAAAGTGATTGTTGAAGCATAATGGAGAATTTTCAGGATTGATCAATGTTTTGTGGTCTCGCCCTCTCCAGGCAGAAAGAGACACAGCAGCACGTCAGAGGAGGATCTCTGTAACAAGCCCAGTAAGAAAGCCCGCGGTATCGATGAGTCCGGTAGGTTTCATGACAGACATGACACCTCCTTACAGTATTTGTCCGGCTGTATCTTGACTGAGGTGCTACTATGTCCTCAAGACTGTCCTGCAACGGCTGCAGCTCTGAGCCTGACGGACCAGCAGCTGATGCAGGTGGCCAAACGCATGGGCAAAGAGTGGAAGATCGTGGCCATCTCCTATCTGGGCCTCAGCAAACAGGACCTGGAGGGGGACGCGGAGGAGGACGTGACCATGCTGAAGTTCAACATGCTGGAGCGCTGGAGACGGCGGCAACCTAAGGGGAAAGCCGGAATTCAGGAACTCCACAAGTGTCTGAAAGATAACGATGATGTGCCTAATGAGGTCATTGCTGTGCTGGACGGTGGGTAACGGGATCTTGTGTGTTTCAGTGTGTAACATTGAACAAGCTACATTTATAAATTAATTGCCATTATTAAATTAATTGCCATCTCTTTTATTCTTCTCTTTTATTCCTTCCCTATTCTAGCTTAAGCTTATTCTATGTGATATCCAAAGCTTGGTATTTAAGGCACTTTTTGAACTCAACTGCACTGAGTTGCCAAGTCCGTGTTTTTCTCCATGTCCGCGGGTTGAAGCGACACCCCAATTATGTGATTATATAAACCCAGGAATGCCAATTTTAGCAGGCAACCCGCCAAAATAACATATTTTGCCAACCAAAGCGCCATTTTTCGGAGAACCCCTGAAAGTTAATGTTTTGGGCTGTAGTTTTGAGTAGCAATTTAGCGACATTGCAAAAAACATGGCAACCCTGTCTGCTGCAGCGCTGGATTAAATAACGTTACAAGAAAAGATGAGTGTAAAGCGATCTTTGCCAGTATTGTAATAAAAGAATTTAAGGATACACAGAGTACTTCCCAACACGATCATCGTTTCTGAGAGAAATAGTGAAGGTGAATGCATATACGAACAAGTTCTCCGTTTAGGATAAGAGCAAACTCAACCCAAAGCGCCTTTGATGACGTGGATGATTACGTTACTGTTGATCATCTGTCCATCACCGTCTAAAGCCCGCCCTGATGATTTCATTGATCCGAACAGTTTCTGTTCAGGCATAATTACTCCTCTATGGAGCGATTCCAGACCGAATTGCCCGAGCAAAATGTTTTGTGGGCGGGGCTAAATTCGGCTGGCATCCAGACTAATTAATTGTAATAATCCAGTGAGATTTTTGTATGCATAAAGAGTCTAACAATAGTCTCTCTGCTCCACATGGAGATCTGATCTCATCTTCATCGAGTCTGTCTGTGATTACATGAAGAAACTGAGCTGGACTAAATCCAGAAGAACTGAGGAACGTCTCCCAACACTTGAGGAACCCTTCCTACAGAACTACAGGAACAGGTGTAGGAAGAGATGCAGGAGACAACGCAAAGGGTGCTCACCCCAAATATCCATTTGATTTAGTTCATAGAAGTTCGTTCATAAATAAAAGCTATTTCTGTTATTATTTTTAACCGATTCTCACTTTTAAAGCATTCTGACGAGTGCCTGAACTTTCCCAGTGCTGTAGTTCTGCAGGAAGGTTTCCTCAAGTGTCTGGGAGACGTTCCTCAGTTCTTCTGGATTAAGTTCATCTCAGTTTCTTCTGTTTCTTCCTGTAATCACAGACAGACTCGATGATGCTGAGATCAGACCGGCTGCTGTCAGACTTCTTGTGCATAAAAAAAAAAAAAAACATCTCACTGGATTATTACAATTAATTGCACAATGAATGTTTGGAAATGTAAACTGATATTTCCTACTGACACTACAGTAAAAGATATAACTGGCTTAAAAACATTTTTCGTGTGAAAATACCAACGGGCCTAAGACAGTACTGTATATATATTGGTTTGGTAACCATGGCCATTTCAGTTAGGACATAACGCTATTACAGAAGGACATTTCTTAAATGCATAATCTTATCCTAACTATGGATAGGAAACGGTATTACACAAGCATTCTAACTCGACAAAAAATCCTAAAAGCTGTCTTAACTTTAGGACAACCCCACTGGTGTCCTAACGTCAAACATTTCTGAAATCCAACGGTAAAAGTCACAGTACAAAAACCCTTTGTCCAGAGAGCGTTACATTTATTAATGATATAAGATGAAGAGCAGTGATGTTTTGATGTTGGAGAGACTTTTGGAGGACCCAGAGGATGTGCTGTGGTTTGATGATAAAATGCTTGTAAATAATTACAGACTCCCACGACACATGATTTTGCAGTTAGTTGATGAATTGCGACCAACATTACAGAGGCAGACGAGCCGTCACGGAGCATTACCGCTCATTCTTCACTGGCAGAGAGGTGGTTTGACGCTGGACGTTCGATATTCACAAATTTAAGGACCATCTGGCATACCTACACATTTCTATCTTCAATAGCATTTGATCAGAATATGTAAAAGGTGTGCATCATAGCATCACACTTTACATTTGCCTTTGATACTGTGTAAGTCATTCCGTCAAATGCTATTGAAGTTAGAAATGTGTATGTAACTTTAGAGATGGTCCCTAAATTAGTGAATATCGATATGTCTAATATCTAATGTCAAACCAACTTTATTTAACTTACCGTAAATTAAGACCTAAGATAGAAAGTTTCTGTAATACGCCCCCTGGACTCTGACATGACATGGAAGGTTCAACTCCTGAGGAGGAAGGGCAGATAGAAATACCATCTGTGCCCTAAAAGGGGTAGATAGACTTTATGGAACGTATCCATGTCTAGGTTTCAGGACAACCTTAGAGTCGTTAGGCCCAAATTTAAGACACAAGGGGCTCACCGAGAGTGCCTGCAAATCTACCACATGCTTAACCGGCAGCGCTAGCAGCAAGGTGGTTTTTAGCGACAGGGGTCAATCCAGCAGTCTGGATTTGTTCAGATGGAGGACTTTTAAGGCCCCTGAGAACCACAAACTAGCAAGGGTTCGTCCAAGGGGCCAGGGCTGTGACACATGCCTGGTTCAGCTTGAGCGAGTGCCGGCCGTGGTGCCAGGCTGAGGGGCGGGACCCGCGGTTTCAGCCAGGACTGCAGAGGGCGCAGATGAAGCAACCCCATCTGCAGAGCTGGAGACGCTGAGCTCGTAAGGCCTAGCATTTCCTGAAACATTCTGAGCGGTAGAAAAACCCAGGGCGTGAGCTGCTGAATGGCCAGAGCTGGTCTGGAGTCGAAAATTATCCCCAGGAGCGATACACGTTGGCTGGGGGATAATGAGCTCTTTGCAAAATTGACCCTGAGACCCAAGCACTCAAAGTGGCTGAGAATAATGCATCTGTGGAATATTAGTTCAGAGACAGGCCTAATGTCAGAACCGTATATAGATATGCCACTCCCTTGAAGGTGAATCTCACCTGTGATGGGGGGGCTATCTGGATGTGGGCATGTTTCGTCAGCATGTTTACGTCGGAATGCAGGGCGTGTGCATCCTTGCTTTCTACAGAGGTTTCGACCACGCCGTTAATAAACGAGGGTCTGAGCGAAATTGGAGCACATAACCTCATTTTATTATGTTCAGAACCCAGGCTGACTCTCTGGGGATGGCCTGCAGGCCTCGACCCGTGTGGCGAAGGGCTGAATTGTACTGGCACTAAGTCACTGTGAGGACTGAGGTGCAAGTGTAGTGGAAGTTATAAAGGTTTCCATTAATAAGGTGTTTATGTGCAGGCATGCGTGTTTGATAACAGGCTTGTTTACTGCAAAGTTGAAAAAGGTGTATGGCCACCATTTTATGGCGGCGCTAGGTGCTGGACTGAGCGCATGCTGTGGATGGGTAAGCGGCCTTAATCTTCCATCCAATGGTGGTGGGCGGACACAAGTGTGTAGCCACAGCTTCATCCTAAGGAGGTAACTTATCAAATCCCTTCTGCCCAGCGCTGTCGACAGAAGTAAGAGCGTGAGAGGCAGTAGGATGTAGGCGGATGGAATAAGGGGCGCACCATGACTTTGTCAGTTCATTATGTACCTCTGGAAAGAGGAAGCCGACTGCTGAGATGGTGCTAGACGTCGTCCAGGCAGGAACCATTCGTCTAAGCTGCTGCCCGTGGGTTACACAGGCATAGACCACTCCAGACCAAGCTGCACAGACAGCACATGGTTGAGCTCTGAGTCGAGAGATGTCCTGGTGTCAAACGGCTCCGAAAACGGTAAGGAGGCGGGGTCATGAAGTGAGCCCAACCTCTTCTTGTGGGGAGAGCGAGTCATGCGGGACCTGGGCCAGCGTGAGGTGAGCGATGGGATTCTCTGCCCCGCTGTTTTTCCCTCACGGATTCATGGGAGGAAGAAAGCGGGAGGCAGCAGAGGCGGGTCGCCTTCTGAAAGGCAAGGCGAGTCAGTGAGCGTGGCTTCTGCGTGGGACTCGCCCAGACACTGTGCCTGCCCTCTATTACGACATACAGGGCTATACTCGAAAAAAACTTTCCGAAACTTGTGAGAAACCAGAAAGACTATTTTTGGCACAGAAATACTCTGTCATACGTCCAACTAATTTTTTTAAACTGTCCATGTTTATCATGAGAATCCACTCTTTAACAGTGTAAGTAAGGCCCCCGCTTTAAAGCATCTGTCCAACATAGACCAGCAGATCAAAAATAGCACCGCTGGCTGTGTGTGGGAATCAAGACCACTTCTTCAAATGTGGCGCTCAGTCATGTGACGCCTGTGATTTCAGCAATCGTTATTCCTGTTTTATGGCTACACACCACTAGCAAAAACATAGTTTTTTAGGCACTGGACACATTTTGAGATTTTAGGCTTGGTGGAAATATACAGTGTTTTTTTTCTGACTGTTTACAGTATTTTCTGATGTATGGAGTGATAAAACGAGAAATGAAAAATCCCCTCAGTAAAAACCTTTAATTCTAACATGTCAGCAAAAGCAAACAAGATTTGGGAATCTGACTTTATCCAGTGTTCAGATTTCAGTTCTGGAAATGTATGCAAATCTGTTTAATTAGATAAGACTTTCATTTCTGTAAACTGTCAAAACAAATTCCTAATGTACTGTGATAAATGAACTGAGAAATATTGTGACATATATTTAGTTCTTCACCTGTGTTGTCTTGCCTGAAACAGCTTCCTCTGTGCTGCTTGAAAATGGTTATGTCTTTGTAACTGGCATGATTACAGAAATGTTATAGTTTACAGTCATCAAGTCACTTTACAGTTACTAGATGGGGATGATTTGAAAAGCGTTCATATCACCTTTGTATATACATCGATTAGGCATAACATTATGTCCTAATATTGTGTTAGTCCCCCTTTTGCTGCCAAAACAGTCCTGACCCGTCGAGGCATAGACTCCACTAGACCCCTTTCCATGATGGTCTGCAACAATGCTTAGGTAGGTGGGACGTGTCAAAGGAACATCCACATGGATGGCAGGACCCAAGGTTTCCCAGCAGAACATTGCCCAAAGCATCACCTCCGCCGGCTCGCCTTCTTCCCATAGTGCATCCTGGGGCCATGTGTTCCCCAGGTAAGCCACGCACACACACCCGGCCATCCACGTGATGTAGAAGAACACGTGATCATCAGACCAGGCCACCTTCTTCCATTGCTCCGGGGTCCAGTTCTGATGCTCACGTGCCACTGTTGGGGCTTTCGGCGGGGTCAGGGGTCAGCATGGGCACCCTGACTGGTCAGCGGCTGTGCCGCCCCATACTCAACAAACTGCGACACACTGTGTATTCTGACACCTTTCTATCAGAACCAGCATTAACTTCAGTAGATCCAGTAGCTCGTCTGTTTGATTCGGAGCACACGGGTCAGCCTACGTGCATCAATGAGCCTGGGCCGCCCATGACCCTGTGGCCGGTTCTCCACTGTTCCTTCCTTGGAGCACTTTTGATAGATCCTGACCACTGCAGACCGGGAACACCCCACAAGAGCTGCAGTTTTGGAGATGCTCTGACCCAGTCGTCTAGCCATCACAATTCCTGCTTCTAACACAATCAACTCTGAGGAAAATGTTCACTTGCTGCCTAATATATCCCACCCACTAACAGGAGCCGTGATGAAGAGATCAGTGTTATTCACTTAAACGGTCATAATGTTATGCCTGATTGGTCCAAAAAACTAGCATTTGATTTTGACAAATGTTTCGATGTGAACGTGTCTCTGTCTTATTGTTTTTTCCAGAGATACTACAAAATACTTCAGCTACATGACGCTGAGAGATGACCCACATCTCTGGATTCTGACCGCCTGCCGATCTCCAGACTGAGACAAACTGTCAGAAATATCATTTCAAACACGGTTAGAGATCCCTGAAGATGCCCTGAAAGGGAAGGCCAGTCACATTGGGACCTGCGGTGACTGAACTCTGGTGCTAAAGTGAGCTCTGTGTGTACTTTACGCCCTCACTACATCTGGACGGCTCTTTATTTCTGACAGTTGTACATTTTTTAGATTTTGTACATATTTTAATGTGTCTTCCAAAGATTGTAAGTAGCACTCAAAGTTTGTTTTTTAGTTGAATTATGAGCCGTGATTATCTGCATTAGTTTCTTGATGTTTTGCTCTCCGGTGCAGAAGTTATGGACTAATAATGTTGCAGTAGCATATAGTAATATCATGATATTCATGCAGAACACACACTTGAACGTCATGTGACCCCAGTTAAGGATATTGCAGCAAACAGGCTCCTTGGGTTTCTCTGTCTTATGAAATGTTTGTTAGTCAAATCTGCACCTTTCACACTTTCTCAGGGGAATCGCTTTATTTTGGTGGAGTTTAATTTACCTTGGGTGACCTTTCTTTAGATGAATAAATCATAAAAATCAATGAAAGGACTAACATTGGTTCAGTTATCTGTGGCCAAGCACTGAAGGTGTGTAGGCACCTATTGTAATAGTTGGCGTTCATATTATTCTTCTGCTCTGGGAGTCTCTGGCAGCCTGTAGATCAACTTGCAGGAAAGTTATGCAATTTGGCACACTGATAAGAGGACAGTCTGAAATGTCACCATAACAAATTTGGAGTCTCTAACTCAATCAAAGTGCCCGCCAAAATAAACATGAAGCTGTATCTCCATATTTTGACCAAACTTGGAGTGTGTTATGCCAACCATGACCTGAGGCTACCTGCACAGTTTTGGCACAGTATGACATTTTTGCTTATTACTTTTGAATGCTTCGCTAAAAATCCCAAAACTGGTCTCATTAGATTTGGTGAGTCATATGATACCAGAGGTGGGCAGTAACTAAGTAAATTTACTTGAGTAAAATTTACTTTGGGAAACTTTTACTTTAATTTCACTACATTTGAAAGACAAATATTGTACTTTTTACTCCACTACATTTCTATCAAGGTCCTCAAAGTTGAAAGTCGTTTCTGTAGCAGCTTTGAAAATCAGTGGATGATTTTTTTCTTCTTTAAAAGTTTCTTTACGTTCTTTGAAGTTTTTGCAGACAGCCTATCAGTAATCACTCTTGTAGGGTCATGTGAAGTTTCTCAAAATTTGAACACTGATCAGTTTATAGTAAAATGGAAGAATACGGTTCCCTCGGCACAGTGTGTGCACACATGGTCATACTTATAAAGCATGTTTCAGTTTTCTGAAAAGATTAAAGATTAGTTTAGTTGGCATACACTTGATGCATGTCTCATAAAATGTTAAAAAATTGAAATGTCTGGGAGAAAGAGACGAGTAAACAGTTGGGAGAATATGGGATGTGTATCAGTGTATTGGATCCGTGCATTCGGCCTTAAAGTGACAGTAGTTTGTAAAGAGCTTTGTTACTTTTACAAAAGTATTGAAATGAGTTTAAGGTAGTCGTATGCTAGCATGTCGTATGTAGCATCACTGACTGGTTTAAACCACCATTAGCATTTATACAACAATAATAAAATAATGCATTGACATGAAAAAATGAAATGTACTTTTGATACTTAAGTACTTTTAAAAACAAATACTTCTGTACTTTATTCAAGTAAAAATCTATTTTTAGAACTTTTACTTGTAACGGAGTAATATTTGACCAGTAGTACTTTTACTTTTACTCAAGTAATAGAGTTATACTTTGTCCACCTCTGTATGATACCCAATTTTCCCATATCGACCGTTTTGAATTGAGTCAAAAAAGCAATGTTTTACAAACGCTTTGAGGTATTGTTACGAAACTCGTATGTGTCTTCGGCAACAATGCCTTGAAGGTACTCAAAAAGCTTCGGGGCAGCTCCACCTTGTAGTCAAAAGTAATAACATTTCCAAAAATGCTTGTAACTTTTATTATAATAGATCTGGTCTTAGAAGATTCCTTGGGTCATGCCGAGAACATAGATACCAATTTAGAATTTTCTAATTTCATGTTCGTCATTTAGTTTTTCTTTAAAACCCTACTTTTTCAAACTTTCCGTTGTCCAATTTTCAGCAAAATCGAATTGCATCTTCTTCACTGCATCATCATCATCATCTTGGTCTGACGCTACCAGCCATGTTGGCCCTGATAATTGCTGCTTGCAGCTGTATTGAACCCTAATTGTTTTCTTTTTTGTGCCACTCTAAAAATACATGAGGCTTTTAACAGCTTTCTGTGTTTTGGCTTGTAACTTGAATTACAGTGCCGTGTGTTTCAGTCTATCTGCCCCATCCTTCAAGAACATCGGCCATTTTTGCCGTTCAGTTCAGTAAACGCTCTTACACGTCTTTCATCTGAAAATCACCCCCCCCCAAACAATATATGATAATCTTCAAGACGTGTCATGCACACAAATACACAAAAAACATTTTTGTTATACAAATATTTTAATAAATAGTTAAAAATAATAAATAATTTTTTACACGCATGTCAATAAATATTTTCTTTAAAACAAATAAATAGATTCAATAACATAAATATTCAGCATGGAGTTGATCATCTAGCTTATATATGAGTGTCATGCACTAGTTTCTGCTCGTGTCATATCTGGTTAACCTAGTTCACATACTGAGGAAATCAGAGTTGGCTGCAGTGAATGACATCACTTCCTGTGGTCTCCGGAGGCGATGTACCCGAGCGCTCTGTTCATGGTGATGGCCCGCACGTGGAAGCCCTTCAGCGTTTTGCACAGGGACAGACGGTCATCGAAGGACGATCCACTCCAGACGACCCACTGCACACAGAGGAAAAGAGCAGACGGCATGAGCGCCACGAACGACTGAACGAGTGCCAAATGTGTGTATTTCAGCAGGGGCGGGTAACGCAGTCACTCCTGCAAGCCACTTTGCCTTGTTGAGTTTTATATATAGAATAGGCTATACATTTTTCAATTGTAGTCTTTTATACGTCTGAAATAAAATAAGTGCAATGTAGCGTTGTTAAAAATATCAAATGTCTTCAACATATCGATACTGAAATACCTGAAACACTTCCCATACTCATTTCCCAGACAGCAACAGTGTCGGCCCAGATCCATCCCACATCTGGTACGTGTTGAATCCACATGTTCCGGATCTGGGTAGACACTGTGTTGCTGTGTGGATTCCCGCAGAATACAATATCTCCTTCTCTCTCTCATCTCTCCGACAGCGAGTGACACACAAACCCGCCTCCACTCACTCACTCGCTCACTCGCTTCATTTGCTCCGGATGGATATTGTTGCTGTTACAGGGCTTGCATTTCGCCACGGGATTGTAATTTTACTCATTCCCTCAGATTTTCTGCTCGCACCAAAAGCACACATAAAGCCGCCTAGCACTAAATTGAGTTTGTTTTCGCTGCTTATTGCGCTTAAACAGTCAAATACACAGAATAATGCTGGTCTTGGCAAGTATTCCAGTCAGCAACAAAGTGTCGACCCAGATCCGTGTGGATTTAATGCGTACCGGATGTGGGGCGGATATGGGCGAGACTATATTGCTGTCTGGGGTATGTTTAAAGTGAACATAAACAGTTGAGAAAGAAAGAAAAACGCACGTGTGACAGTATAATGGATCCGTGCGTCAGGCCTTAAAGTGACAGCAGCCTAAAATACCTGCTGCCAAATTATGAAATAATATAAAAAATATCTATTTGGCAGTTTTCCACATGCTATCAATGTCAAAATTATGGCCAGTGAAGATCACAGATAAAGTGAATGGCAAGCCCTGAGTGTGTGTGTGTGTAGTGTGTGAGCGTGCTGAGAGAACTCACCTGAGGAAACTGTCCACCAGCGGCCGCACCGTTTGGTCTCAAGCACTTCAAATCAAGCAGAGTTTTGTGTTATTACAGTCTTCATCACACACAGATGACAGATCTTGTTACTGCTCAAGATATAAACACTAAATTGAGACTGCAGGTATGTTTGGAACGTGACACTAGCTTACAAACCAAATGTGTGCTGTGTTCCTTTAAACATCGCAAGAGGAACATTATTTCACAATACATGTGATATGGGCTTGATTACGTCACAAGCAAACTGAATTCAGTCATCTTACGATGTGATATGGGGGTAGTGTTCTGTGCAGTGTGCTCTGTAGTATGTTAGTATGTCATTGAGACGGATGTGAAGCTGGAGAGTCTCACATTCATGAGGTCTTTAGTGGCCGTCATGACCGGGCTCAGATCGCTCACGCTGGGCTTGTAGGAGGTCAGCAGCAGGTCATAATAGCGCAGATCTCCTCTGATGTTCCTCAAACACTCAGTCTGGGAAGACAACACCAACGCATTAGAGAGCGGACTCAACGGAAATGATCATCTGTGTATTACACATCACAGCAGACTCACCGCGCTGAAGGACGAGTTCCTTTGGTTGGAGCAGGTCGTGCTCTGAAATCAGAAGCATTTTACAGCATTAAAGAGGGAGTTACACTTGTGTAAAAGATGAGCAGAACAACACACACTCTATAGATGCAATGGTTTTCATACTGTGCAAACTGTATATTCTCTCCCCGTACACTACCACTACCCCAAAACCTACCCATCACACACACACACACACACTGCCCCTACCCCAAAACCTACCCATCACACACACACACACACACACACACACACACACACACACACACACTGCCCCTACCCCTAAACTTACCCATCACACACACACACACACACACACACACCTACCCCTAAACCTACCCATCACACACACACACACACACACACACACACACACACACACACACACACACACACACACACACACACACACACACACACACACACACACACACACACACACACACACACACACACACACACACACTGCCCCTACCCCAAAACCTACCCATCACACACACACACACACACACACACACACACACACACACACACACACACACACACACACACACACACACACACACACACACACACACACACACACACACACACACACACACACACACACACACACACACACACACACACACACACACACACACACACACACACACACACACACACACACACACACACTGCCCTACTCCTAGCAAACCTACCTATCACACACACACACACACACTGCTCCCTACCCCAAACCTACTCATCACACACACACACACACACACACACACACACACACACACACACACACACACACACACACACACACACACACACACACACACACACACAGACACACACACACACACACACACACACTGCTCCTACCCCAAAACTACTCAGAACACACACACACACACACCAAGTCCCTACCCCAAACCTACCCATCACACACACACACACACACTGCTCCCTACCCCAAAACCTACCCACTACACACACACACACACACTGCCCTACCCCAAAAACCTACCCATCACACACACACACACTGCCCTCACCCCAAACCCACCATCACACACACACACTGCTCCTAAATTCCTAAACTCACCCATCACACACACACACACACACACACACACTCACCCATCACACACACACACACACACACACACACACACTGCCCTACCCAAACCTACCCATCACACACACACACACTGCCCCTACACCAAAAACCCACCCATCACACACACACACACACACTGCCCCTACTCCCAAAATCCCACCCATCACACACACACACACTGCCCTACCCCAAAACCTACCCATCACACACACACACACACTGCCCCCACCCCAAAAATCCCACCCATCACACACACACACACACACACACACACACACACACACACACACACACACACACACACACAGCACACACACACACACACACACACACACACACACCGCCCTACCCCAAAAAAAAAAAACCTACCCATCACACACACACACACTGCCCCTACCCTAAAAACTCACCCATCACACACACACACACACACTGCCTCACCCCAAAACTCTCACCATCACACACACACACACACTGCCCTACCCCCAAACCTACCCATCACACACACACACACTGCCCCTACCCCAAAAACCTACCCATCACACACACACACACACTGCCCTCACCCTAAAACCTACCCATCACACACACACACACACACACACACACTAATGCATCACACACACACACACACACACACACACACACATTCACTGCCCCTACCCCAAAACCTACCCATCACACTACACACACACACACACTGCCCCACTCCCAAACCTACCCATCACACACACACACACACACTGCCCCTACCCCAAAACCTACCCATCACACACACACACACACACTGCCCCTACCCCAAAACCTACCCATCACACACACACACACACCGCCCCTGACCCCAAAACCTTCCACCCATCACACACACACACACACACTGCCCCTACCCCAAAACCTACCCATCACACACACACACACACACACACACACACACTGCCCCTACCCAATTTTCAGTTTAATGTAATTTATGTAATATAAGTTTTACGATTTTTTTTTTTTTACAGTGTGCCAATGGGGTTTATTTCTATTTGGGACAGAAACAAGATGATTTTTCTTACCCCATCGCCAGACAGTTTTGCTAGTTTTAAGCAAAAACTCACTCACTTCACTTTGATTTTAATTTCCAGAAAACAAGAACAATCTTATGTAATTTCACTTAAATGCATCTTAAATTTAAGACTTTTTTTAAATGTTTAGACTGGAAACAACACAAATACACTAAATAAGAAGAGCATTTTCCCCAGGGTAGTGTGAATAACCCAGTTCACACTCACAGCACATTACACTGATCCAGATCCAGATATGAATGTGTGTGTGAATGGCCGTCCATTACACTCCATTCTTTCCCTGAGGTTCCATATAGAACTTCCAGCGGTCGGGTCTTAGAACCAGAACATTCTAAAGCTCTTGGAATGGAAAGATTCCATGGTTGTTATAGAAACATCTACGCCAATGAGAACTGATGGTTTCCGGCCCAAACCCGGGCCCCAGTGGATCAGGAGCCACCGGATGTGAGGCGGTGTGGTGTTATTGCGGATGAACGTACCTTCTCCATGATGTGCGACAGGTCGCTGAGCAGGGATCTGGCGGCGGAGGTGCACGGCCGTGTGTGAAGAGGCACCGGAGAGCCCGTCGCAAGAGCCACAACTACAAAAAACACAGCGTCTGCACACACACACACACACACACACACTATCAGACATGCTCTGACCTCACACTGTCAATCATGACACCAGCTCTCATTAATGCAATCAAATGTAACTAAATCACTTCCAAGGCATTTCTAACTGTCCTTATGTATGAGACGTCAGAGCTACTCACAGATCTTCATGGTGTGTGTCAGGTCAGAGTGTGTGTTCTAGTAAGAGTGTGATGGGCTTTATACTCACTGATGGGGGAATCCCTCAATAGAAACCTCTGCTTCACTCACACACACACACACACACACAGAGAGTTTTTCTTTTGGTTTGTTGTTTTGCTGAAACTGGAATAAACACACATGCGCTCATCACAGTGACCTCAGCAAACAACCGCCTTCCATGCTCCCGTTCTCACTTCATTCAAATCCCTGAGATCCCACAAACACGACCACACACCCAGCACCTCTCATCAATAACGTGATGTAATGCTCAGAGCGTGTGTAAGCGTGTCAATGACATTGGGAAGTGTTTGCATGTTTTCCAGCCCTCCTGTAATGCGCTCAACTCACTGAATTTCTTGTTGTCGCAATAATGTGTAATAACAGGCGGTCTGAAATAGAATATGATACATAAATTCATCTTGATTCGTGGGCAGCTGACAAATTTCCAATGTGAAACATGATTCATTTAACAAAATAGCAAATAGTTCAGATGGTAGAAAGAAAATTCACTTCTGAAATGACTTCATGGTGTTTCTGGAAATCGCTGTCACTGTAATTTTTGTGGATGGAGAATGAACGCTTCAAAACGTGATGTGAAAGTCAGCAGCAATCTAACAGACGATCCGGGCACGCCACAGTCTATGAAAACAAGTTTTATTTTTCTTATTTTATACATATCTGTACATAAGCATCTCCCTCAAATAAAGAATCTGAATACAATAGAATGAAAATGATATTAACACACTTATTAATCAAATGACTCGTGTCAGAATCAACATTCACGAAATGTTGGAGACCAATCGGCGTGAACGTTACCAAAAGCTACAAGTCGACTACAAGGCAGGCGTTTGCTCTTCAGCACCTTCAAACCCCCCCGAAGCATAAAGAGGCGCCTGTGCGTTTAAACACTGTCCAACTCAAACATCTCCACGGTTACATCACAGCGTGTTCAAAGAGTCTTCCTTCTTTTCTTCTTTTTTTTTTTTTTCTAAACTTGAATAAAATTTCTCACAAGGTGCTTTTACACCATTTTATGTTTTGACAGTTATAATTTAGTGGCAAACGTAAAAGATTTGAAGAGATCTATGAGGAAGCGAAGGCCGATGGCTGTGTCCAGGACGTCCCGCTCCGAGCTCATCCCTCACTGGAGCTTTAGTAGGAGAGGACGTGAGCGCTCATCAGCACTTCTGGACCACAGAAGCAAAGGAAAGGTGTCTGGCCTGCACTGATGCTGTGGAGGGTGTGCGGCTTTCATTTGGACAGCGTCTTCTCCGCCAGGTGTTTCTGCTGGCTCTGGGCGTGCCTGTGGAAACACACACACACACACACACATGTTGTGTTTCCATGTTTTATGGGGACATTCCATAGGCGTAATGCATTTTATACTGTACAAACCGTATTTTCTATCCCCTACACTGCCCCTGCCCCTAAACCTACACACACACACACACACACACACACACACACACACACACACACACACACACACACACACACACACACACACACACACACACACACACACACACACACACACACACACACACACACACACACACACACACACACACACACACACACACACACACACACACACACACTTAGTGTGATTTATAAGATATTTTTCCTCATGGGGACTAAAAATGTCCCCACAAGGACAAAAATTTGGATATTGTTATCTTTGTGGGGACATTTGTCCCCATACCGTAGGGGATTACCAGTCCACACACACACACACACACACACACACACACACACACACATAATTATAAGGCCTGAGCTCATGGACTGAAGCTCACGGTGCAGGAGCTCTTAGGGTGTGTCCCAATCCTCTTCGCTAGTTTAACAACAGAATACAAACAGTCTGTGCTCACACACATGGTCGAGTCATGGGTGTGTTTAACATGCAATAAACCAATCAGAGTCTCATCTCCCTTTCCCTTTAAAAGCCAGATGAGCGGATTCACTATTGACATGAGGAGAGACTGAACGCTTCTCCAGAGAGGAATCCTTTATGTTTTATATTTGACATGTGTGTGTGTGTGTGTGGCTGTGTGTCCCTGTGTGTGTAATAATCAGAGTGTGTGTGTGCTGCTGTGTGTCCCTGTGTGTGTAATAATCAGAGTGTGTGTGTGCTGCTGTGTGTCCCTGTGTGTGTAATAATCAGAGTGTGTGTGTGCTGCTGTGTGTCTGTGTGTGTAAAAAGCAGAGTGTGTGTGTGCTGCTGTGTGTCTGTGTGTGTAATAATCAGAGTGTGTGTGTGGCTGTGTGTCTGTGTGTGTAATAAGCAGAGTGTGTGTGGCTGTGTGTCCCTGTGTGTGTAATAAGCAGAGTGTGTGTGCTGCTGTGTGTCTGTGTGTAATAAGCAGAGTGTGTGTGTGTGCTGCTGTGTGTCTGTGTGTGTAATAATCAGAGTGTGTGTGTGCTGCTGTGTGTCTGTGTGTGTAATAATCAGAGTGTGTGTGCTGCTGTGTGTCCCTGTGTGTGTAATAATCAGAGTGTGTGTGTGCTGCTGTGTGTCCCTGTGTGTAATAAGCAGAGTGTGTGTGTGCTGCTGTGTGTCCCTGTGTGTGTAATAATCAGAGTGTGTGTGCTGCTGTGTGTCCCTGTGTGTGTAATAATCAGAGTGTGTGTGCTGCTGTGTGTCCCTGTGTGTAATAATCAGAGTGTGTGTGTGCTGCTGTGTGTCCCTGTGTGTGTAATAAGCAGAGTGTGTGTGTGCTGCTGTGTGTCTGTGTGTGTAATAATCAGAGTGTGTGTGCTGCTGTGTGTCCCTGTGTGTAATAAGCAGAGTGTGTGTGTGCTGCTGTGTGTCCCTGTGTGTGTAATAATCAGAGTGTGTGTGTGCTGCTGTGTGTCCCTGTGTGTAATAAGCAGAGTGTGTGTGTGCTGCTGTGTGTCCCTGTGTGTGTAATAATCAGAGTGTGTGTGTGCTGCTGTGTGTCCCTGTGTGTGTAATAAGCAGAGTGTGTGTGTGTGCTGTGTGTCCCTGTGTGTGTAATAAGCAGAGTGTGTGTGTGCTGCTGTGTGTCCCTGTGTGTGTAATAAGCAGAGTGTGTGTGTGTGGCTGTGTGTCTGTGTAATAAGCAGAGTGTGTGTGTGCTGCTGTGTGTCCCTGTGTGTAATAAGCAGAGTGTGTGTGTGTGTGTGGCTGTGTGTCTGTGTAATAAGCAGAGTGTGTGTGTGCTGCTGTGTGTCCCTGTGTGTAATAAGCAGAGTGTGTGTGTGCTGCTGTGTGTCCCTGTGTGTGTAATAATCAGAGTGTGTGTGCTGCTGTGTGTCCCTGTGTGTGTAATAATCAGAGTGTGTGTGTGCTGCTGTGTGTCTGTGTGTGTAATAATCAGAGTGTGTGTGTGCTGCTGTGTGTCCCTGTGTGTGTAATAATCAGAGTGTGTGTGCTGCTGTGTGTCCCTGTGTGTGTAATAATCAGAGTGTGTGTGCTGCTGTGTGTCTGTGTGTGTAATAATCAGAGTGTGTGTGTGCTGCTGTGTGTCCCTGTGTGTAATAAGCAGAGTGTGTGTGCTGCTGTGTGTCCCTGTGTGTGTAATAATCAGAGTGTGTGTGTGCTGCTGTGTGTCCCTGTGTGTGTAATAATCAGAGTGTGTGTGTGCTGCTGTGTGTCCCTGTGTGTAATAATCAGAGTGTGTGTGTGCTGCTGTGTGTCCCTGTGTGTGTAATAATCAGAGTGTGTGTGTGCTGCTGTGTGTCCCTGTGTGTGTAATAATCAGAGTGTGTGTGTGCTGCTGTGTGTGTAATAATCAGAGTGTGTGTGTGCTGCTGTGTGTCTGTGTGTGTAATAATCAGAGTGTGTGTGTGCTGCTGTGTGTCTGTGTGTGTAATAATCAGAGTGTGTGTGCTGCTGTGTGTCTGTGTGTGTAATAATCAGAGTGTGTGTGTGCTGCTGTGTGTCTGTGTGTGTAATAAGCAGAGTGTGTGTGTGCTGCTGTGTGTCTGTGTGTGTAATAAGCAGAGTGTGTGTGTGCTGCTGTGTGTCTGTGTGTGTAATAATCCGAGTGTGTGTGTGTGTGCTGCTGTGTGTCTGTGTGTGTAATAAGCAGAGTGTGTGTGCTGCTGTGTGTCTGTGTGTGTAATAATCAGAGTGTGTGTGTGCTGCTGTGTGTCCCTGTGTGTGTAATAATCAGAGTGTGTGTGCTGCTGTGTGTCTGTGTGTGTAATAATCAGAGTGTGTGTGTGTGCTGCTGTGTGTCTGTGTGTGTAATAATCAGAGTGTGTGTGTGCTGCTGTGTGTCTGTGTGTGTAATAATCAGAGTGTGTGTGCTGCTGTGTGTCTGTGTGTGTAATAAGCAGAGTGTGTGTGCTGCTGTGTGTCCCTGTGTGTGTAATAATCAGAGTGTGTGTGCTGCTGTGTGTCCCTGTGTGTGTAATAATCAGAGTGTGTGTGTGCTGCTGTGTGTCCCTGTGTGTGTAATAATCAGAGTGTGTGTGTGCTGCTGTGTGTCTGTGTGTGTAATAATCAGAGTGTGTGTGTGTGTGTTGTGCACCGCCTATAGGCTCATATTACTAACACACCCTTTAAATAACACTATAAATACTGCACTATTGACTTTAGAGCAGGAGTGTGTTGGTCAGTGGACATGTTGAAGTGCTTGCATTAAATTACCCATTTGTATTTACACCATTAACTTTACCCCAACCCTTGACATCTCTAACCCCTAACCTGAGCTTTACTCCTAAACGCAACCATGCCTCAAACTCACTAGCAGTAAATGTGGGAATCTTCCAGAACAACATGTAGCTAAACAGTAAACACACAGACTTGTGGGTATTTAATAGCAGTTAAGGTCAACTAACATAAAGTGTGAGCAGAACTCGTCCTTCACTGAAGCACTGAAACTTTTAAACAAATAAAAAAGTGCACTTCTTACAGTATCAGTCAGACTCTCTGGCCCTGTTTACTCCTGGTTTAAGATGCGTTTTGGTGGATCGGATCACAAGTAGCCGAGACACATTCCCGTTTACACCTGGTGTTTGAATCCGTCTCTTTTGTCCACGTTCAGCAACTTCTGTCCTGAATCCTTCAGTCTATGGGTGGGTAAATGTATGTGCTTGTTCAAATCTCTCAAACTAATGGACAAAATAAGCTCACGCAATTTACATATGAACACACCCGGAGACGACCAAACACACGGAGAGCATCAGCTTTAGTTTCAGCTCTCGAACGAATGAGTGTGTGTTAGAAATCAGGAATCAGGAGGAGGGTAGCGGTTCTTATAGTGACTGTCCCAGCGTATTTCACCACATGAGTGTCTACACTACAAAAAGCAATCCGGTCAAATGCGTTTTCAACTACCTCTGGAAGTGGATAAAAGGGGACAAGCTCAAAAAGTTTTACACCTGTATTTAATGTTGTCCCCTTGTGATCCGATCGAACAAAACGCTTCTCAATACCAGCTGTAAACAGGGCTTCACAGACGATTGGGTGGTTTAAAGCATGCGCTGGTCACCTGGTCAAGTCCTCAATGTCCACTAACATGGCGTCCTGCTCCATGTGAAGCTCGTCCCGCATCAGCAGCAGCTGCACCAGCTCCTCGTTCAGACCTGCACAATCAATCCTCCGTCAGCTGCACCCGCCCAGATGAAACGCAGAGATATACTGAACATACTTAAATAAGAGAGGAAGAAGTGTGTGTCGTACCCTCGATCTGTGAGTGCAGGTCATTGACGATGACCTGAAGCTGTCCGTGCGTCATGTCTCTGAGGTCCGTGGGCTTCAGACTCCTCTTCATCAGACATTCACTGATGTGTGGCATGTGAGGAAGCTGCAAACACACACACACACACACACACACACACACACACACACACACACACACACACACACACAATGAATACAAGGACCAAACCAAGAAACAT
Source organism: Gobiocypris rarus (assembly GCA_023029165.1). Classification (NCBI taxonomy): domain Eukaryota; kingdom Metazoa; phylum Chordata; class Actinopteri; order Cypriniformes; family Gobionidae; genus Gobiocypris; species Gobiocypris rarus. Next base: position 5,416,055 of record CM040911.1, read on the forward strand.
TCCCGTTAAAAGGTTATGCCAGGTTTATCCATCTATCCATCATAAAAGTGCATCTATCATCATAAAAGTGCATCTATCATCATAAAAGTGCATCCATCCATCATAAAAGTGCATCTATCCATCATAAAAGTGCATCTATCATCATAAAAGTGCATCTATCCATCATAAAAGTGCATCCATCCATCATAAAAGTGCATCTATCCATCATAAAAGTGCATTCATCCATCATAAAAGTGCATCTATCATCATAAAAGTGCATCTATCCATCATAAAAGTGCATCTATCCATCATAAAAGTGCATCTATCATCATAAAAGTGCATCCATTCATCATAAAAGTGCATCCATTTATCATAAAAGTGCATCTATCCATCATAAAAGTTGCATCCATCCATCATAAAAGTGCATCCATCCATCATAAAACTGCATCTATCATCATAAAAGTGCATCTATCCATCATAATAGTGCATCTATCATCATAAAAGTGCATCTATCATCATAAAAGTTGCATCCATCCATCATAAAAGAGCATCTATCCATCATAAAAGTGCATCTATCATCATAAAAGTGCATCTATCCATCATAAAAGTGCATCTATCATCATAAAAGTGCATCTATCCATCATAAAAGTGCATCTATCATCATAAAAGTACATCTATCATCATAAAAGTGCATCTATCCATCATAAAAGTGCATCTATCCATCATAAAAGTGCATCTATCATCATAAAAGTGCATCTATCCATCATAAAAGTGCATCTATCCATCATAAAAGTGCATCTATCATCATAAAAGTGCATCCATCCATCATAAAAGTGCATCTATCCATCATAAAAGTGCATCTATCCATCATAAAAGTGCATCCATCCATCATAAAAGTGCATCTATCATCATAAAAGTGCATCTATCCATCATAAAAGTGCATCCATCCATCATAAAAGTGCATCCATCCATCATAAAAGTGCATCTATCCATCATAAAAGTGCATCTATCATCATAAAAGTGCAACTATCCATCCATCATAAAAGTGCATCTATCCATCATAAAAGTGCATCTATCCATCATAAAAGTGCATCTATCCATCATAAAAGTGCATCTATCCATCATAAAAGTGCATCTATCCATCATAAAAGTGCATCCATCCATCATAAAAGTGCATCTATCCATCATAAAAGTGCATCTATCCATCATAAAAGTGCATCTATCCATCATAAAAGTGCATCTATCCATCATAAAAGTGCATCTATCATCATAAAAGTGCATCCATCCATCATAAAAGTGCATCTATCATCATAAAAGTGCATCTATCATCATAAAAGTGCATCTATCATCATAAAAGTGCATCTATCCATCATAAAAGTGCATCTATCCATCATAAAAGTGCATCTATCCATCATAAAAGTGCATCTATCCATCATAAAAGTGCATCTATCATCATAAAAGTGCATCTATCCATCATAAAAGTGCATCTATCCATCATAAAAGTGCATCTATCCATCATAAAAGTGCATCTATCCATCATAAAAGTGCATCTATCCATCATAAAAGTGCATCTATCCATCATAAAAGTGCATCTATCATCATAAAAGTGCATCCATCCATCATAAAAGTGCATCCATCATAAAAGTGCATCTATCATCATAAAAGTGCATCCATCCATCATAAAAGTGCATCCATCCATCATTAAAGTGCATCTCACATCATAAAAGTGCATTTATCATCATAAAAGTGCATCTATCATCATAAAAGTGCATTTATCATCATAAAAGTGCATCTATCCATCAAAAAAGTGCATCTATCCATCATAAAAGTGCATCTATCCATCATAAAAGTGCATCTATCCATCATAAAAGTGCATCTATCCATCATAAAAGTGCATCTATCCATCATAAAAGTGCATCTATCATCATAAAAGTGCATCCATCCATCATAAAAGTGCATCTACCCATCATAAAAGTGCATCTATCATCATAAAAGTGCATCCATCCATCATAAAAGTGCATCCATCCATCATTAAAGTGCATCTCACATCATAAAAGTGCATTTATCATCATAAAAGTGCATCTATCATCATAAAAGTGCATTTATCATCATAAAAGTGCATCCATCCATTATAAAAGTGCATCCATCCATTTTAAAAGTGCATCCATCCATTATAAAAGTGCATGATAAAAGTTAATCATGGACTAATTTTCATTTTGGGGTGAACTAATCCTTTAAGCTATGAAAATATTATATTCTCTGAACGTTCCGAAACAAGTAGTAACATTTAAAAAAGATGTACAGTATAAACAATGTATTAGTGCTAATGTTTTGAGAACAATATTAAAGACCAGATAACTTTGAAAGAGCGTTCTATACTGGACCTGGTTCCTGGAAGAGCATTTGTTCATACGAGCGTTAGCTGAACTAATGAGAACGTTCCCTATCGGCTTTAGATATGAATCATGTAAGAGATGTGCTTCGCTGGTCATACTGGTCATCTGACAGCTGAATAAATAAGCTTTCCATTGATTGTTAGGACCGCATTTGTTGGAGAACTATTAGAAAATCTGGAATCTGAGGGAGCAAAAAAATCTAAATATTGAGAAAATCTCCTTTAAAGTTGTCCAAATGAAGTCTTTAGCCATACATATATATATATATATATATATATATATATATATATATATATATATATATATATATATATATATATATATATATAGGTAGGGAATGTACAAAATATATATATGGAACATGATCTTAATATCCTAATGATTATACATCCTAATGTATAATTTTGACCCATCAATGTATTGTTGGCTATCGCCACAGATATACCTGTGAGATCAGGACTGCTGTTGGGCTCCAGGGTCACATGTGAAAGGTCAGATTTGACTTTAGCCTCATGATGACACCACTGGGTGCAGAGAATTCCCTCAGTTTCTCCCTGATCATCATGTCAGAGGACATGAAGGACACTGAATAAAATAAGTATTAACAGCGGATCTCTTCACAGAAACTAAAGCAGGTTTTTTTACATTACAAATACTAGTATCACACATGGTTATTCTTCAGCAGCTTCAGGTAAAACACCCATCTCAAAAGTTCCCATGAGGACTTCATTCTGACACAGTTTTACTTTCACTTGTGCTTTTTCCTGCTAAAAATGTTTTTTCCCCATTAAAGACAGATAATAAGGAGCTGATTAACGTCAGCCGGAATCAGAGTAACGTGCTCATGTTTGAAGATCGATCCCGCAATGATCCAGACACGGCTTGATGCAAACTGATTAAAAAGCACTGATTTCTTTTTCACATGAATTTTAGAAAGACCGCAGAAACGATCATCTCAGGCTTACTCTCATATGCAGCAAACTGGAAGGCAACCTATTTCTTTTCATTAATAATCAGATATATTATGGATTTGACTGATCAGATGCACTCAAAAACTGATTTTACGATACTGTTCAGTTTATTTAAAAGAACATGTGTCAGTTAAGTAGGCCCAAAATAACATTTGACGCTTGTTCAGTTTACTTAAATAATCCAACACGCTACTTAATCCATTTGAGTTGAGAGTACATACATGATTTTTAGCTTATGATTTTAAAATAGCATTATAGAAACTAGAAACAGGATTTCCCCTTCCCATCATGCTTTGCACGGGACTGGACAGGGGAGAATAAGTGTTGAAATAAAATGTTATTTTATGCGTTTTTCATCAAGATCATGTTTAATGTTCTTTTATGTTTGGATTTAAAAGAGTTTCTGGTGTGTGTGGTGAAGTACAGAGCATGTGTTTGGGGTGAGGACCTGCTAACAACAAGTTAAGAAGTGTTAATAGTAAAAAACAGCTACTTTGAGCATGCCATGTGTAATGTCTAGTGTTTTGGTCTAATGTTGCATGTCTTGTTTTTTGAATGGTTCTAGTCATGTTTCCGTGTGCTCCCCTTGTCATGTGTGCTATGTTGGCGTGTTCTCATTGGTTCATTGTTAGATTGTGCACAGGTGTTCTTTGTTTGTCTTCGAGTGTATTTAAGCCCTCATGTATACCATGGACAAAACATTGCAAACATTTTTTAAACGGAAACGGTGGTGCGTTGAACACCCTGTTCTGATGACGCAGGAGTTGCAACTATGGCAGCTGAGAAGGCCATTCTTTGTGAAGGATTTCCGAAACCTGATGAAATCGTTATGAATACATGTTTAATACCGCAAAACACGCTGGATGTTACAGTCCCTGCCCTTGCCATCCAGAATAAGAGAGATCAACCCAATCGAGTCAAGGGAACTGTAGTTCCTAATTATTGTGATCCAACATTTGCCTCGCATTTCAGGATGAAAACACAAAGATTTCAAGTAAAGGATAATCCATTTTTTTGTTATGATCTATATGATCTATTATTTTTATTGTGAGTGTTAGGCTTATCATTATTGCTGATCACGGTTGTGCTGTGATATTGTAATATTTACCATTATATAATCAGAGGAGAAAAGTTTATGAAAGTGTCACTGCACAATACAATAGCAATATACGTATATATATATATTGTATCTCAAAACCCGTTGCACACCGTTTCCAGGAAACATGACGTTCAACCCGGAAACCAAACGCAAAACGCTAGGGTTTGAGCTTGAACGTGCCCCGCGTGTCTTCGTCTAGCTTTGTTATATGTAACCTGCTGTTGGTGAGTTCTTGCTTTGGTCAGGCCATGTATATCGTGTCCTGTTTATTAATAAACTGCACTTGGGTTCTTCAACGTTTGCCATCGGTGGACTCCTGTGTTACAGAATGCATGAAACAAAACCATCTTCAATAAGAGTCTTTACAGAGAAAAGCTTCTTGTAGCATTTGTAAAAATGTTATTTCACTGACTTAACCAATTAAACTGGATTACTTGTTTTAATTTTAGTTTGATACTAGTTTTAGGATAATTGAACTTGAATGTTAGCCTGATTCAACTACATGTCTTTGAAATATCCACTGTAAACCCTAACGCTCATAATAATGAACTGGTTTGAGTAGAGCCAACTCAAATTAAACAAATGAGTTCAATCAAATTAACTTTTATGAGTTTTTAGAACTTTCTTTTTCTTTTGAGTTCTCAAAACTGACACATTTTAAGTCATCGGAATTGTTTCACTGTTTTGAGTTTTATGAACTTGTTTCTTTTAGTTTAGAAAAAACTTGAATTTACCTGAAACTACCTGGGATTTCTATTTCCCAGCATTTGCCATGACACTCAATTAAGTGTTATATAATGTGTTTTTGTGCAAGATTATCGTTAAGGTGGAGATTTTAATGTTTTGTTTTGCTAGTTTAGAAGAGTTTCTGTTATGTTTGGTTGTTAGGGTTTCCATCATGTGACGAGTGGAGCATGAGCTTATTTTGAGAGCAGATGTACACTGTCCGTCCCCAAAAAAAGTCCCTGTTTGGATTTCAATCGGCAAATGCTTAAGAGTCAATGATTGGATCATTATTGCAGTGATTATTCTGTTCTTATCCTGTTATATGTTTGCCAACAGTTCTTCTAACCCTAACTGATGGAGTGTGTAGCTTTTCATTTCTGAATCAACCACATATGAAGACACACTATGACCATATTCCAGGAGGACAATGTAGGGTTTCCATCAGACACATGGATGTGAGGATCATTTTCACACATGAATCGGCACTTTACATTCATTGAAAGTCTTTGGGATGTGCTGGAGGAGACTTTACAGAGTGCTGGACTCTTGCGTTGCTAATACAAGATCTGGACCTAAACTCACAGCATTTATTTCCATCAAAATGTGCATACACTTTCGGTCTAGATCTTGTATTGCACTGTGTATAGTCTCCTCCAGCACATCCCAAAGACTTTCAATGAATGTAAGGTAAAAAACAACATCATTGTTTCAGTAATTGCTATGCTTATGCTATCAAAGCATTGTGTAACCAATTAGCGAGGTAGCATTTATTGAATTAGCTAAATCTAACCTAATTTTCCACTACTTATTTTTTTAAATTGAGATTACATGGTAATTTCTAAGTTAAATGTATGAATTAGCTTACTCACATATTTCAAGTTAAGAGCAATTCAAATGCAAGAGTACAAAATACACATTTCTGCTTACTTAAGCCTTACATTGCTTAAACTCGATGTAACTGATTACCTCAGTTGTTTTGAGTTTTGCCAACTTATTCGGGTTTACAGTGCATGTAAAAAACTTAAATTGACTAAAATAAAAAAAGATAATTAATGGGAACATGACCCAGAAAACTTGAAGTGACCTGAATAAAGACACTTTTATCCTCAGTAGAGCTGAAATCGATGTGCTCTCATAACTGATGGCAACATTAACAGTTTATTACCGTGACGCTGCTTTGCAACTATCAGCAATGTATAAAGCACTATATAGACTTAGACAAGCCAAAAGTGGTTGAAGAGCTTATCTCAAAAGCTTCGGTGTAGGTGTGTGCGAGGACATATTTCAAATGATAAAATCAGGTTCTTCAGCCCAACATGTACTTTGGTTCTGGCATGAACATGAAGATAGCGTGCACAAACTCAGGCACTCAACACACGTGGGGCTGGAAAGATTCATCCTTGCTCCGTGTCTGCGCTGTTTTCTCCACAAGTTATGACTGATTCAAATGTCTCTGTTTAAACTAGAGCTGCGTTCTGCATGAGTATAATATGCACATATGATGCTGATGGGGAAATGTACATACACATTTACACTGTACGCTTCCTTTCACAAACAGACTGAAGCTGATGCGTCTGGTGTCATAGTTTACAATATGCCAGAAGACCTCAAAAAAGGAAAGATGCTAAATCTACATTTGAGTCTCATGCATTTCATGCAGATAGTAGTGAGATGTGGAGGATACTGATTGGTCCACATGATAGAGAAACAGCTTTAAAGGGCTCCTATAATGCCCCTTTTTACAAGAGTGTTTATGTGAAATTTGAGCTCAAAATACCCCACAGATAATTTTTATAGCATGTTCAGATGGCCACTTTTTGAGTGTGAACAAAAACGTGCCGTTTTTGTGTGTGTGTCCCTTTAAATGCAAATGAGCTGCTGCTCCCGCCTCCTTTCAGGAAGAGGGCGGAGCTTCAAGAGCTCGTGTTAGCAGCTCTGATTACCTCACGCAGACACACACTGAAAATGAGCGAAACTGTTCAGCCTTTTATGACCAAACCGGAGTCGGACAATGATGGAGAGACTCCAGAAGAAGAGACAACATGTAGAATGAGACAGGACGCTTCTGAAGGGATAGAGGAGGAGTTTATGAGTTCACCATCTTCAGTCATTGATTAGCATATTCTGTCATGATCATCTATAAACCGCTGTGAGATGAGCAGAGAATATCTGCTGATGGAGAGAGAACAGGGATAGTTTAGTGTAATTACGGTTATAACTGATGATGTCCTCTGGCTTTATGACATGCGATTGCGTTTGTGTTCGTCCTGTATCAATAAATGTGACAGACGGACGACAGCTGGAGCGACTCCCAAATGTGCTCGACTACAGCAGCTCTTCCTCTTCTCCACATGTTCCCGGGGGCGGGGTTATGTCAATGTTAGGGTTAGTGATGTCACTGACCCGTGAAGAAGCTCGTTGTAGTCCCTCCAGCCGTTTGTTGTAGTTCTTAAAAAGAGATTTCTGTAAAAGAAAATATCTCCCTTTGCTCTGAACTGTGAGCGTCGTAACTTTGCAGATGTTGTTCATGCTCAAACAGCGACACTACACACTCACTAAAGCTACACAAGTGCAACACTGGCTGGAGTGACATGATGAAGGTTTCTTCTACACGAGGAGCTGAAGCCAGAGTCAGCTTAAGTGTGGTTTGTGATGAATTTGAGATGATCTAATCATGGGCTGCCCCGCTGACAGGACCTGTGGGGAGAAACAGCATCACAAGCGCCACTTTAAGAGTGTTTCGAAGGAATTTACACAGCCAGAGGTCAGTTTTGTTCTTACTACCATAACATGTGCAGCGCAGGTGAATCTGTGCAAATGGCTGAGATGTGTGAGAGAGCAACAGGGGAGCTCATCAGCCCTGCAGTTTCACTGCGTCTGTGTGGGAGGCATCAGAGTGGCTGAACGCTGCTCAGTAGTGACCGCTGTGATTCAAGCCGCATGCTCACATTTCCCGTGCTCCGCGCAGGAGAAATCCCCCCCTCACACTGCACGTCAGCGGTAAGACGCTCTGAGCTTGTCAAGAGGAAGTGCATATGGGCAGTTTTTGCAAGCTGCTTCCTGCTCGGTGTGTCATAGTTTCAGTTTAGTAGGTGACAGACGTGGAGCTAGTATCTGGCGTGCAGTGGAGGCGTTCTCGACGAATGACTTCAAGACGTCACTGACTGTCATGCAATAGTAACACTGAGTCTATTTCACCATTACTGTTTTGATTGTATGTCTATATAAAACCTAACCAGTACACGTCACCTAAAGAGTGTCATAGTAATATTCCCTCTGTGTACTTCTCATCTGACACCACGGACTACCCATCCAACCCAAAAACATTTCAAATGTGACAGTGATCGGACGGATCTAAGAAAGGGAAATGTCATGATCTATTAATATCCTGCACTGTACTCCATACTGCAGATACTTATAATGATGGCCTAGACATACTACCAGAATTTATTACTGCCTCAAGATTGAAATAATGCTGGGCTTTATGGTTTCCAATGTGAAAAAGAAGTACTTTATCATGCTTAATTTAAGTCTGACCTTAAGGCTTTTTTAATCAACTGAAGTAGGACTTAAGTATATCTTTATATGCCATTTCATAATTACTTGTATTGTCTTTTAAATATGGTTAAAGTGTACTGATTAATGTATGTCAACACACCAAAATAAGTGGACTTCTTTAAAGCATGACAAAAGATTATTAAAACATAATGTACGTTAAAAGTTTAAAAAAAAACTTTTTCAGAAACAGTCCTGAAAGTGTGCTCTCTTGAGGTACACTTAAGTGGCTTTTTATTTTCTTAATACTATATTATCTGCAAGTCTGTAAACCCAAATACTCAAAAAGTTTAGGTACTCAGTTGCAAGTTTAAATTTCTTAACGTTAATTTCTTAATTTCTTAAAGTTTAAGTAACCAGAACTTGCAGATTTTTATTTCGTACTCGTACATTTTAATTGCTCTTAACTTTAAATATTTGAGTTAGCTAATTCATACATTTAAATGAGAAATTACAATTTAATCTCTAAATATTTTTTTAAAATAGAAATCCCAGCCCAGTTTCGGTTATATTTAAGTTTGTCTAAATTAAAAGAAACAAGTTCATAAAACTCAAACCAATGAAACCATTCCAATGACTTAAAATGTGTCGGTTTTGAGAACTCAAAAGAAAAAGAACGTTCTAAAAACTCATAAAAGTTAATTTGATTGAACTCATTTGTTTAATGTGAGTTGGCTCTACTCAAACCAGTTCATTATTATGAGCGTTAGGGTTTACAGTGGATAAATCTTATTATTTCTATAAAACACACTCAATGCAATTAAGCACTCTTCTTTTTCACAAGAGTTAGTCATGATAAATGATTGTGCTGACTGAGAATCTGCCATTGAAAAAGCCTTATTTGCTGGTCTCTCATTATCACTGACACTTTCTTTTTTCCAGCTGCACTAGCTCACACACACTCGCTCTGTGCTCCGCTTGAGTTCCTGTCTGCAAACCGCTGTGGTCGAAGGGACTAGCCTCGTCCATGAACGCGTGTGACATGTGAAACGTGATGTGAGAGAGCGTGAGAGCTGCACGCACCAGGTCTGCCACAGGGGACTTCTTACGGTTCTGCTTCTCCACCTCCACCTGCATCTTGGCCATGGGTTTGGCCATAGCGAGTGCCAGCTTGGCCTCGGCCTGCAGTTTCTTCTGTCGGCTCAGGAAGTCCATGTCCTCCAGAGACTCGGAGTCATCTTCCGTGGTGTCTCTGTCCGAGTAGGACGAACTCTGTTTGCTCTGAGGACGGATGAACAGAAGACAGAGAGAACAGAAGACAAATGATTAGAGACACTTCTAGTCAGAGTGATTTAACTGTGCATTATTTCTTATTGTAATACAAAAGTGTGAAGTTGAGTTGAAATGACATTTACATTTAATCTGTTAGCAGACGCTTTTATCCAAAGTGAGGAGAGCAATAGAAACAATCAAAGTAAAGAAATATGAATATGAATGTGTGTGTGTGTGTGTGTGTGAGTGAGTGAGTGTCCAACGATCTTTAAGAGGACCGTTTTTTTAGACCATTGGAGTGAGGGCAAAGAGAGTAAAGTGAGGACATTTTGGCCAGTCCTCACTTTCTGAGACCCCTTAAAAAAGTGCACTTCTTACAGTATCAGTCAGACTCTCTGGCCCTGTTTACTCCTGGTTTAAGATGCGGTTTGGTGGATCGGATCACAAGTAGCCGAGACACATTCCCGTTACACCTGGTGTTTGAATCCGTCTCTTTTGTCCACGCTCAGCAACTTCTGTCCTGAATCCTTCAGTCTATGGGTGGGTAAATGTATGTGCTAATGGACAAAATAAGATCACGCAATTTACATATGAACACACCCGGAGACGACCAAACACACGGAGAGCATCAGCTTTAGTTTCAGCTCTCGAACGAATGAGTGTGTGTTAGAAATCAGGAATGGAGAGAGAACATTGTGCTTGGGACGTTTGGCATCTTCAGACCAGATTTAAACTTTATCGGCTGGAGACCCAAGTTTGGCTTGGCTAGCGTGCATCCCATAATGTTTATGTGTTAGGTCAGAAAGAGGAGAGCAGATGGTCTTTTAGAGGCTGTTCGAGTACATTTGACCACATGAGCGTTTTCAACTTCCTCTGGAAGTGGTGGAAAGTGGACAAGCTCAAAGTGTTTCAGACCCCGTTTACACCTGTATGTAGAGTCATCCACTTCTGATCCGATCGGCCAAAACACATCTTAATGCGAGCCCTTTAAAGACCTGTTTGAGAGTCAAGACTTGTTTTTAGGGATCAGGTTATATTTAAGTTAAGGGTAGGTTTAGAGTAAGGGTTCTGGTTAGGCACTTATTTGTGATGCATAAGAGCTAGAGATTGCATCGTGTCAATGGATGTCCTCACAAAGACAGATGTGACAGCGCGTATCCAGGGGGAATCTACACAAGTTGTGTGTGTTGTGATGATTAAGGGTGATGAATGATGATTGCACAGGGTCAGTGTAGGTGGGGTCATTTCTTTGGCCTGTGACCCTGTCTGACTCATGGCGTAACGTTACTGTAACAGCCATTGCTGGGAAGCCAATGGCTCTCAAACCACATCCCAGATTCAGGGGCATTCTGGATGGGACTGTTTCCAAAACTTATTTGACCTCTGTGACACACTCGCGGCGAGAGTAAACATCATCACACTGCATCATTGACGGCGTGTGTTTGTGTACCATGGGTGACAGCGGCGTGTCCAGGCTGGTCTCTGTCTTGCTGTCATCTGCGTCGCTGTCTTTGTCGCTGCCGCTGTCATTGACGAAGCAGATCTGCAGGTTCATTCCGCTCTGGAGCCTGTGAAGATACTTTATATTATCATTCTGAGTTCATCAACAAACGCAAGTTCAGTCTGACGTTCATTGTAACATGCAATACACTGTTAAACACCCCTCACGTGTAGAGAAAATGCTGACTTAAACATGGTAACATTCAAAACAACTGATCAAATACTGAATCAACCTATATATTTCAATTTACAGTAGCACTTTATTTGACAGTCCTGTTCCCCATAGGGTACAACGGAGCTGAAGGCACACCTTAGTGTATGATTGACTCAAACATACAGGTCCTTCTAAAAAAATTAGCATATTGTGATAAAAGTTCATTATTTCCCATAATGTAATGATAAAAATTAAACTTTCATATATTTCAGATTCATTGCACACCAACTGAAATATTTCAGGTCTTTTATTGTTTTAATACTGATGATTTTGGCATACAGCTCATGAAAACCCAAAATTCCTCAAAATCTCAAAAAATTAGCATATTTCATCCGACCAATAAAAAGAAAAGTGTTTTTAATAAAAAAAAAAGTCAACCTTCAAATAATTATGTTCAGTTATGCTCTCAATACTTGGTGGGGAATCCTTTTGCAGAAATGACTGCTTCAATGCGGCGTGGCATGGAGGCAATCAGCCTGTGGCACTGCTGAGGTGTTATGGAGGCCCAGGATGCTTCGATAGCGGCCTTAAGCTCATCCAGAGTGTTGGGTCTTGCGTCTCTCAACTTTCTCTTCACAATATCCCACAGATTCTCTATGGGCTTCAGGTCAGGAGAGTTGAGCACAGTAATACCATGGTCAGTAAACCATTTACCAGTGGTTTTGGCACTGTGAGCAGGTGCCAGGTCGTGCTGAAAAACGACATCTTCATCTCCATAAAGCTTTTCAGCAGATGGAAGCATGAAGTGCTCCAAAATCTCCTGATAGCTAGCTGCATTGACCCTGCCCTTGATAAAACACAGTGGACCTACACCAGCAGCTGACATGGCACCCCAGACCATCACTGACTGTGGGTACTTGACACTGGACTTCAGGCATTTTGGCATTTCCTTCTCCCCAGTCTTCCTCCAGACTCTGGCACCTTGATTTCCCAATGACATGCAAAATTTGAGCGACAGTCCAGTGCTGCTTCTCTGTAGCCCAGGTCAGGCGCTTCTGCCGCTGTTTCTGGTTCAAAAGTGGCTTGACCTGGGGAATGCGGCACCTGTAGCCCATTTCCTGCACACGCCTGTGCACGGTGGCTCTGGATGTTTCTACTCCAGACTCAGTCCACTGCTTCCGCAGGTCCCCAAGGTCTGGAATCGGTCCTTCTCACAATCTTCCTCAGGGTCCGGTCACCTCTTCTCAGCAGCGTTTTTGCCACACTTTTTCCTTCCCACAGACTTCCCACTGAGGTGCCTTGATACAGCACTCTGGGAACAGCCTATTGGTTCAGAAATGTCTTTCTGTGTCTTACCCTCTCGCTGAGGGTGTCAATGATGGCCTTCTGGACAGCAGTCAGGTCGGCAGTCTTACCCATGATTGCGGTTTTGAGTAATGAACCAGGCTGGGAGTTTTTAAAAGCCTCAGGAATCTTTTGCAGGTGTTTAGAGTTAATTAGTTGATTCAGATGATTAGGTTAATAGCTCGTTTAGAGAACCTTTTCATGATATGCTAATTTTTTGAGATAGGAATTTTGGGTTTACATGAGCTGTATGCCAAAATCATCAGTATTAAAACAAGTGCAATGAATCTAAAATATATGAAAATTTAATTTTATCATTACATTATGGAAAATAATGAACTTTTATCACAATATGCTAATTCTTTGAGAAGGACCTGTATATTCAACTATGTTAGCGATTCTTATTTGCTACCTAAATCTACAACATTTGAAAAAACATCAAATATTAGATAAAATTAGCGCAGAATCATCTTTGCAACTTACAGGGGAGCTCTAGTAACTAAACAAGAACTGAGAGTACTTGATCATTTACTTTAGATTTACTCTTGACTTAGTATAGTTACCATTGATGTGTTTAGCTGAATGCTGAAGTCTGTGTATGACTCAAGAATGGTCAATTGCAAGATATTGTCACAAATCTATACTTCCCTTCCTTTGAAACCTAATAAGATTACTAGTTTTTTTTATACACAATTAAGTTAAAGGTGCAGTGTGTAACCGTTAGCGGCATCTAGTGTTGAGGTTGAGAATTGCAATCACCGCTCACCCTCAAGATTTGTCGTCTGAGACAGCAGAGAGTAGCTAGCGCTCTGTAGAGAAGCTACGGTGGCCGACACAGGACAAAGATGTGGTCGTCTGAGAGAGCAGAGAGTAGCTAGCGCTCTGTAGAGAAGCTACGGTGGCCACACAGGACAAAGATGTGGTCGTCTGAGACAGCAGAGAGTAGCTAGCACTCTGTAGAGAAGCTACGGTGGTCAAAACAGGACAAAGATGTGGTCGTCTGAGAGAGCAGAGAGTAGCTAGCACTCCGTAGAGAAGCTACGGTGGTCAAAACAGGACAAAGATGTGGTCGTCTGAGACAGCAGAGAGTAGCTAGCGCTCTGTAGAGAAGCTACGGTGGCCGACACAGGACAAAGATGTGGTCGTCTGAGACAGCAGAGAGTAGCTAGCGCTCTGTAGAGAAGCTACGGTGGCCCACACTGGACAAAGATGTGGTCATCTGAGACAGCAGAAAGTAGCTAGCGCTCTGTAGAGAAGCTACGGTGGCCGACAAAGGACAAAGATGTGGTCGAGTGAGAGAGCAGAGAGTAGCTAGCGCTCTGTAGAGAAGCTACAGTGGCCCACACAGGACAAAGATGTGGTCGTCTGAGAGAGCAGAGAGTAGCTAGCGCTCTGTAGAAAAGCTACGGTGGCCAACACAGGACAAAGATGTGCTCGTCTGAGACAGCAGAGAGTAGCTAGCGCTCTGTAGAGAAGCTACGGTGGCCGACACAGGACAAAGATGTGGTCGCCTGAGAGAGCAGAGAGTAGCTAGCGCTCTGTAGAGAAGCTACGGTGGCCGACACAGGACAAAGATGTGGTCGTCTGAGAGCAGAGTAGCTAGCGCTCTGTAGAGAAGCTACGGTGGCCGACACAGGACAAAGATGTGGTCGTCTGAGAGATCAGAGAGTAGCTAGCGCTCTGTAGAGAAGCTACGGTGGCCCACACAGGACAAAGATGTGGTCGCCTGAGAGAGCAGAGTAGCTAGCGCTCTGTAGAGAAGCTACGGTGGCCGACACAGGACAAAGATGTGGTCGTCTGAGAGAGCAGAGAGTAGCTAGCGCTCTGTAGAGAAGCTATGGTGGCCGAAACAGGACAAAGATGTGGTCTGAGAGAGCAGAGAGTAGCTAGCGCTCTGTAGAGAAGCTACGGTGGCTGACACAGGACAAAGATGTGGTCGTCTGAGAGAGCAGAGAGTAGCTAGCGCTCTGTAGAGAAGCTACGGTGGCCGACACAGGACAAAGATGTGGTCGCTGAGAGAGCAGAGAGTAGCTAGCTCTGTAGAGAAGCTACGGTGGCCCACACAGGACAAAGATGTGGTCGTCTGAGAGAGCAGAGAGTAGCTAGCGCTCTGTAGAGAAGCTACGGTGGCCGACACAGGACAAAGATGTGGTCGTCTGAGAGAGCAGAGAGTAGCTAGCGCTCTGTATGGAAGCTACGGTGGCCTACACAGGACAAAGATGTGGTCGTCTGAGAGAGCAGAGAGTAGCTAGCGTGCTGTAGAGAAGCTACGGTGGCCGACACAGGACAAAGATGTGGTCGTCTGAGAGATCAGAGAGTAGCTAGCGCTCTGTAGAGAAGCTACGGTGGCCACACAGGACAAAGATGTGGTCGTCTGAGAGAGCAGAGAGTAGCTAGCGCTCTGTAGAGAAGCTACGGTGGCCCACAGGACAAAGATGTGGTCGTCTGAGAGAGCAGAGAGTAGCTAGCGCTCTGTAGAGAAGCTACGGTGGCCCACACAGGACAAAGATGTGGTCGTCTGAGAGAGCAGAGTAGCTAGCGCTCTGTAGAGAAGCTACGGTGGCCGACACAGGACAAAGATGTGGTCGTCTGAGAGATCAGAGAGTAGCTAGCGCACTGTAGAGAAGCTACGGTGGCCCACACAGGACAAAGATGTGGTGGTCTGAGAGCAGAGTAGCTAGCGCTCTGTAGAGAAGCTACGGTGGCCGACACAGGACAAAGATGTGGTCGTCTGAGAGAGCAGAGAGTAGCTAGCGCTCTGTAGAGAAGCTATGGTGGCCCACACAGGACAAAGATGTGGTCGTCTGAGAGAGCAGAGAGTAGCTAGCGCTCTGTAGAGAAGCTACGGTGGCCGACACAGGACAAAGATGTGGTCGTCTGAGACAGCAGAGAGTAGCTAGCGCTCTGTAGAGAAGCTACGGTGGCCGACACAGGACAAAGATGTGGTCGTCTGAGACAGCAGAGAGTAGCTAGCGCTCTGTAGAGAAGCTACGGTGGCCCACACAGGACAAAGATGTGGTCGTCTGAGACAGCAGAGAGTAGCTAGAGCTCTGTAGAGAAGCTACGGTGGCCGACACAGGACAAAGATGTGGTCGTCTGAGACAGCAGAGAGTAGCTAGCGCTCTGTAGAGAAGCTACGGTGGCCGACACAGGACAAAGATGTGGTCGTCTGAGACAGCAGAGAGTAGCTAGCGCTCTGTAGAGAAGCTACGGTGGCCCACACAGGACAAAGATGTGGTCGTCTGAGAGAGCAGAGAGTAGCTAGCGCTCTGTAGAGAAGCTACGGTGGCGACACAGGACAAAGATGTGGTCGTCTGAGAGCAGAGAGTAGCTAGCGCTCTGTAGAGAAGCTATGGTGGCCCACACAGGACAAAGATGTGGTCGTCTGAGAGAGCAGAGAGTAGCTAGCGCTCTGTAGAGAAGCTACGGTGGCCGACACAGGACAAAGATGTGGTCGTCTGAGACAGCAGAGAGTAGCTAGCGCTCTGTAGAGAAGCTATGGTGGCCCACACAGGACAAAGATGTGGTCGTCTGAGAGAGCAGAGAGTAGCTAGCGCTCTGTAGAGAAGCTACGGTGGCCGACACAGGACAAAGATGTGGTCGTCTGAGACAGCAGAGAGTAGCTAGAGCTCTGTAGAGAAGCTACGGTGGCCGACACAGGACAAAGATGTGGTCGTCTGAGACAGCAGAGAGTAGCTAGCGCTCTGTAGAGAAGCTACGGTGGCCCACACAGGACAAAGATGTGGTCGTCTGAGACAGCAGAGAGTAGCTAGCGCTCTGTTGAGAAGCTACGGTGGCCCACACAGGACAAAGATGTGGTCGTCTGAGACAGCAGAGAGTAGCTAGCGCACTGTAGAGAAGCTACGGTGGCCGACACTAAAAACATAGTTATGGATATTATATTGCATTTCTGTCCATAGATCCTCATACATACTACACACTGCACCTTTAAGATATTAAGTAACTAAAAAGTGTTTTACAGTGCAGGTGCTGCTGTGGTTCAGACGCATCCACTAACAGATGAGCAGTTTCATATCATGTGCCCAGTCTTTCTGAAGACGTCAGGCTGGGATCAATCAGTTTAATCATTAGTAATGCAGGGAGCGAACAGCCAGCGAGAGCATTGGAGAACTGGCATCAGATTTTTAACTAATACACATCTGAAATCTCCAGCTGATTGATCACAGTCACTTTTATTACGTTCCAGAAATGTTACATTTAAAAAGACACAGGGTCAAATTCGCCTTTGATTTTGTTTACACATTAAAGATTTTTACAGAGGAGATTTTTCATTTCTCATGCATCAGGAAATACTGTCGAAAGACATTTTCACCTTGTTTTTTGGGAATAACATGTTCTATAACCAGGCGAATGATATCTGAACAAACCTTCAGAATATAGATAGCAATAAATCTGTAAAGTTCACAGATCTGTTTCTTACTCACAAGTTTTAAAGAAATGTATTGCAAATTAAATGCACAGACGCTAAACTGCACTGAAATAAAACATGTGTTTTGGATGTTTTCTTTTTCACTGGTCTGAAAAAAGACAGCTCTGGTGAGATTTATGAGATTTATTAATGGCTCAACAAAAAGTAGACTAGAAATCAGTGGAGGCTGTAAACGGGGTCACAGTGTTAATGGTTTACTGTAATAGCAGCGTTATGTCTACATGACAAAACAATGACAAGAAGTGCTCGTCGCGGTCATGTGAAAGAGAAAGTGATCCGCAGTGATTGAGGTTAAAGTTTGATGTGTGTGCCGCTTCCTATGGGAAAGAGTCTGTGTGTCGGGATGCGCCGCTGACGGGGGAAACCCTTCATGTTCATAGAGAGAGCGCAGAGAAACGTGACACTGTTTCACTGTCTGAACTCCACTCTGGTACTGCGGTCATGGAAAGTTGAAGAAAAGGCCCTTTGTCCACAGGTCTCCTCCATCTGATGTCACTCTCTCTCACAGCAGCCCAAGACGAAGACAGAGACCACACACACACACACACACACACACACACACACACACACACACACACACACACACACACACACACACACACACACACACACACACACACACACGCGCAAGAAGGGTAAACATCCTGGATGGCACCAGTACCTGAACCAGTCCCGCTGTGTGACTGAAACTAGCAGCACACTTCTTCAAAAACACGTAACAGTGCTGTCATAGTCATGAAACGTGAGAGATCTGCTGAAGGGAACATCAAGTGAAACTCTCACTATACTCTCATTTTTTTAGGCTTTTGTATTTTTAGTTTTGGGGTCAGTACTTTTTTTCTTTTATTATTTTTTTAAAGAAAATTTATACTTTTATTCAGCAAAGATGTATTAAATTGATCAAAAGTGAGAATTATAATGTTACAAAAGATTCTATTTCAAATAAATTCTGTTCTTTTGAACTTTTGAATCCTAAAAAATAAACTTTGAATTGTTTCTTGAGCAGCAAATCCTCACGTCAGAATGATTTCTGAAGGATCATGTGACACTGAAGACTGGAGAAATGACGCTGAAAATTCAGCTCACAGGAATAAATTACACTTTACTATATATTCACATAGAGAACAGCTTTTCCCTTTCAGTCTGTCCCGTTCAACGTTCCGTCGACATCACTGATGTATTGGGATCACTTCTGGGAGTCCCTATCATCTTTGAGTGTATATAGAACGAGCCAATACACATTGGTGTGGGAGATTTGCAGAGAAATGAGCCGTCTCACACAGACACTGTGCGAAGTCAGGGAGGACAAGGAGCATGCCTTGTTAGTTGTGCCCTACTGGCCAGACCAGTCCCGGTTCCCGGAACCGGACCTGTTTCCTGGCACCTCTCTGGCACCTCCCTCTGAGGAAGGACCTGCTTTTTGCTCCCTATGGCACCCGGGTCTGGACCTTTGGAAACTCCATGTCTGGTCCCTGGACGGGGCACGGAGGCCCTAATCTGTGGTAGACACCATCTCTTACAGCCTTCGGCTACTGCCCCTATGCTTTGAAGTGGAAATGCTGTTCATCTTCCTTCCCGCCAGGAAGACCCCTGAAAATGTTAGATCAGTTCAGTGCTTTCCTTCCTGCAGGATGGGTTGGAGCGAAGGCTGTCTGCCTCCGCCCTCAAAGTGTATGATGTTGTTATCGCCGCACATCACGATACAGTTGATGGTAAATCCTTGGGGAAGCATGATCTGATTGTCAGGTTCCTGAGGGGAGCGAGGAGACTAAATCCGCCTCGCTCTCACGCTATACCCCCTGGGACTTGTCTATGGTGCTTACGGCACTGCAGAGAGCATCATTTGAGCCTTTAAAAACTCTTGGAAGACAGTGCTCATGACTGCATTGGCCTCCATTAAGAGGGCTGTACGCATTGTCGGTCGACAAATCGTGCCTGGAATTCGGGCTGGCTAACTCTCACATGATCCTGAGACCCCGGGCCGGATATGTGCCCAAGGTTCCCACCTCTCCCTTCCGAAACCAGGTAGTTCACTGTTTTTGTTCTTTTATTCTTTTAGACCTCTTAACATAAAAATATTACCAACCTCAAACTTTTGAAATGTATTGTATTTGTGTATATGTATAATGTATATATGCACAATATAATTTATTTTCTAGACTTTTGATTTCGGCATGAAATATAATCCAGACTAGTTCTGGATCTCACACACACACACACACACACACACACACACACACACACACACACACACACACACACACACACACACACACACACACACACACACACACACACACACACACACACACACACACACACACACACTACCCTCACAGGAGACATGCTGAATTTTTACATTTTCAAAAAACATCACTTAGTGTGATTTATAAGATGTTTTCCTCAGGGGGACCAAAAAATGTCCCCACAAGGACAAGGATTTCGGATATTGCCATCTTTGTGGGGACATTTTGTCCCCATACCGTAGGGATTACCAGGACGCGCACACACACACACACACACACACACACACACACACACACACACACACACACACACACTGACCGTGAGGACAGGCTGGGTTTGCCACTCTTGCTGCAGCTGGTGTAGATGCCCGGCCCATCATCAAAGAAACTGCCCAGCGCCAGCTTCTGCCGGATGGACTCGCGCTCATTCTTCTGGGCCTGAGACAGAAACAGAGGAAACGCAGGTTGAACAGGAGCACACACACACACACACACACACACACACACACAGAGACCAGCAGGTGGCAGCAGTGAGACGGGAAGCACAGTAACATCACACACAGAGCTGCTCAGGGCGGTCAGTGATTACCTCCACATTATTAGCCACACAGAAAACCTGCCAATGAGCCCAACACTCGTAACAGCATGGGAGCAAACGTGTTGATCAAAGGGTTTGT
>CM040911.1:5443863-5463863 GCA_023029165.1 Gobiocypris rarus
ATACAGCAGCAGCTCACGGTTCAGAGCAAAGGGAGATATTTTCTTTTACAGAAATCTCTTTTTAAGAACTACAACAAACGGCTGGAGGGACTACAACGAGCTTCTTCACGGGTCAGTGACATCACTAACCCTAACATTGACATAACCCCGCCCCCGGGAACATGTGGAGAAGAGGAAGAGCTGCTGTAGTCGAGCACATTTGGGAGTCGCTCCAGCTGTCGTCCGTCTGTCACATTTATTGATACAGGACGAACACAAACGCAATCGCATGTCATAAAGCCAGAGGACATCATCAGTTATAACCGTAATTACACTAAACTATCCCTGTTCTCTCTTCATCAGCAGATATTCTCTGCTCATCTCACAGCGGTTTATAGATGATCATGACAGAATATGCTAATCAATGACTGAAGATGGTGAACTCATAAACTCCTCCTCTATCCCTTCAGAAGCGTCCTGTCTCATTCTACATGTTGTCTCTTCTTCTGGAGTCTCTCCATCATTGTCCGACTCCGGTTTGATCATAAAAGGCTGAACAGTTTCGCTCATTTTCAGTGTGTGTCTGCGTGAGGTAATCGGAGCTGCTAACACGAGCTCTTGAAGCTCCGCCCTCTTCCTGAAAGGGGGCGGGGCAGCAGCTCATTTGCATTTAAAGGGACACACACAAAAGCGTGTTTTTGCTCACACTCAAATGATCAGTGTGAAACTTCACACACACTCTGAGGACATCAGAGACGTATTTAGTAAAAAGGGTCATCATAGGACACCTTTAATGAATGATGAATGATGATTTACTGACGACAGTGATGAGTTTCACGTGTTACTGAATAAAGTGGGCCACTTCTCTTGAGGTTATGAAATACACACGCACTCACACACATCACGACTACACACAATCACATTCATTCACAGTCTTATCGCTGACTTATGATGTGTAAAACGAACACATCAGACCATCATGTACTGATTTTATCTGAACGAAACCTTACAGATGCACAATGAAAGCCTCTGCTCCCAGAAGATAACGAGAGCGTGTCATGAGATCTCAACTCGATCTCAGATGTTTCTCCTAAAGTAAACGGCAGTGAAAACTAAAGGAAGCCAGTATAGTACAGAGCTATGAAATGACTCCGATCCTTTGATGATGAATCAGTCTGAGAAAACCTAGAGGAGACGCATGCGAGATTCCAGGAGAAGCATCTAAGCTCTGATCCGATTCCAGGAGAAACAAGGGAGACATTAAAGAGATCTCCTTCCCTGATCATCTGATCCTACCTGATAGGAGCAGCTGTCCTGGTGCACCATCTCTCACTGCATCCTCCGGATCCGCAGCGGCCGCAGGAGAAACACCAGAGTCCCACCCAAACAACCAACAGAGCGATGGGTCTGTTCCTCTCTCTCTCTCTCTCTCTCACGAGATGTCTCACCACCTTGACGTCTCTGGTCTTTGCACACGATGAGGGAAAGATACGATCGGAGTGCTTGCCACAGACAGGAACGGAGGGTGGGGCTCTGGGACACAGGACTGCTCAAGGAGCAGTGGGCAGGGCTGCTCGCCACTGACCAATCAGATGGCAGTGGGGGATGTGGGCGGAGCCACACACAAGAGAGAGGGTGGGAGGAGTGACCTTTCAGAGCGGAGCGGGGGAGGAAACGTCCCACGGATTGAGGGATAAAAGAAAGGCAAGTGAAGAAAAGGCTGTGCAAAGAAAAGGCCTTTCTATGGCACATTCCAGGAGCTAAAGCATTCCTGAGACGAGAGCAGACGAGCGCATTGGAATTGAACCGCTCTGTCAACTCTTCACACATTCCAGCAGCCCAAGACAAACAGCAAGTGCATGAACACACAGCAAACGCCATCAAACTAAGATGTGTTTTAACAAATGTCCTCTGCGTTTAACACCGTTCCACACAACAGGTGCTGTTTGGGTCCGTGTGTAAATACAGACACTTCCTTACACACACTTACACAACTTCAGATCACTTGATTTCTCTCTTCTTCAGATGCTGTGTGCCGTGGTTCCTACTTCATTCAGTCAAAAACGAATTCTTTTATATGTGACCCTGGACCACAAAACCAGTCATAAGGGTCACATTTTCAAAACTGAGATGTGTACATCATCTGAAAGATGAAACTATGATAAAAAATGTGTTGTGTTTGGGGTTGCGCCACCAGATATACCAACGCTATCTCACAAACAATTCGTACATATTTTACGAGGTGGCTATTTCGTACAAATTTGTACGACCTCACACGTACGAATTTGTACGTTTTGCCTAAACCCCAGTGATGGGTAGGTTTAGGGGCGGGGTTGAGGTAGGTCATTCGTACGAATTCATACGAATTTGCCAACTCACAAATATGTATGCGATTTAGTAAAATTGTATGAATTTGTAGTGAGGTCGCAAAAGTGTATGATTTTATCCATTTATAATCCAGCGTTGGTAAGGAGGTTAAAGCGAGTGGATGTCATCAAAAGTAAAGCTACAGAAAAGTATTCTCAAAACTGTCCATCTACAAAATCATAGCAGAGCATAATTATCTTCAGCTGGGGGAATTCGTGACTAATATTAGTAAACTTAAGGTCTCTTTTGCCAGTCTCTGCCTGAAGTAAAAGTATTACACAAAGAAGAGACAGAGCCTATAGTGTCATGTAGGCTACTGAGCAAATGTCAATGGAAGAAATAGGGAAAGCAAAACATAGTTGTAGGCTCTCCTGCTGATGGATGATTGATGCGTGTACCACTTTGGTTTCATCATCACCGCGAGTTTAGCAAGTGAATGCCTAGCTGAGTAGCGCTAGTCTTCAGCGTGCTCACGTCAAAAGCTCACGTTTGTGCCGCCTGATCAACAGAAACGATCATAGCCTTTTCAGTTAGATAACAGGGAAATATACCACAGCCTAACATTGTAGGTCAAGCAGCAACAGTCACTATAATAACTACTCAATTCTAGGCTGAGGCTCATTTAAAAAATATGGTAGACTAGCGCTACGTTTATGTCTTTGTCTTAACTATGTCTGGATTCCAAGCAATTTATAAGAACATCTATTACTGTTGTGACATCATGGTGAATTTTCATGTAAATAAGCTTCCCATTGATTGTTAGGACAACATTTGTTGGAGAACTATTAGAAAATCTGGAATCTGAGGGAGCAAAAAAATCCAAATATTGAGAAAATCTCCTTTAAAGTTGTCCAAATGAAGTCCTTAGCCATGCATATTACTACTAATAATACATTTATGATATATTTACAGTAGGAAATGTACAAAATATCTTCATGGAACATGATCTTAATATCCTAATGCTTTTTGACATAAAATAAAAATTCTATGTATTGTTGGCTATCGCCACAGATATACCCGTCACATATACAGGGTAACATATTTAGTTTTTAGTTGACATACTGTATTAATAAGAGTGTGCTAGGTTACAACAGTTTTTGTGAAAACAATTGAGTTAATATACTTCAAAAGAATAAATTAATAATGCTAATTACACATGCTAAGGTTTAAATTTATATTAAATGCAATTACTTGGAGTGCTTGTTTGACCCACTGACGTAGGACTCAAGTGCATCTTTATATGTAATTTCATAATTACTTTTATTGTCAAAAGTGTACTGATGAATTTAGCATTTAGGGTAAACTAGAATATACTTTAATGTTATTTACATTGAAACTTGTATGTCATGTATTTACACATTTATAATGATCAAGGTGCCATTTAGTACATTTTAAATATATATTATATTAATTCTCACTATGAACTTGTTATTATTATCATGCATATTACTATGATATTAGCGCTTATAAAGCACATATTAATGCATGACCATATTCTACATCCCCTAATCCTACCAATATCTAAATTTAACAACTACATTACCAACTATTAATAAGCAGTCATTAGGTTAATAGTAAAAGTCATAGTTAATAGTAAATATGTGTTCCCTAAACTAAAGTGTTACCGATCTAGAATGCAAAGGTGTGCTCTCTTTAAATACACTACAAGTGCACTTCTTTTTCACAAGAGAAGCTTAAATGTCAACCTCACAGCAATTTATTTTTTATATAACTATAGACCGTTGAGTTTTAGAAAGACATTAACACTCTACTTGTTTCATATACGGTTTCAGATCCTACAGAAATGCTCATGTAGAAGTCACATGTATCTAATGTGAGGCTTTCTCTTGAGAAGTGCAGGATAAACAGGAGGGAGTTTAATCTGTGTGTGCCATCTGGCCCTCAGTACACATAAACCAGATTAACTCTCTCCTCACTAACTCACACATACACCACGTTCAGCGCCAAAGCACCCTCAATCTCAGAATACAGCGAGATCGTTTATAAGAGTTAAGGGTCATTGTGATTCACACACTCATGTGGTAGACACAGTTTCACACTACTCTTTTAACCCTGGGTCGGCATTTTTTTTAAATCCCTGGTTAAATATATATAGCCCTGGAGAAAGGAATTTAATTATGAGGTTTAGTTCTACTTTTAACCTGGCGCTAAAACCAGCGAATGTTGGCAACAGACAACCAATCATAAAAAGTGCTCGTCTCATTAAAAATTCATAAGCTTAAAGGTGCAGTGTGTAGTATTTATGAGGATCTTTTGACAAAAATGCAATATAATATACATAACTATGTTTTCAGTGTCGTATTACCTTAGAATGAGCCGTTTCTATCTACACACACCGCGGGTCCCTTTACAGTGAAGTCACCATTTTGCGTCGTCATGTTTCTACGGTAGCCCTAAACAGACAAACTTCTCTACAGAGCGCTAGCTACTCTCTGCTCTCTCAGACGACCACATCTTTGTCCTGTGTCAGCCACCGTAGCTTCTCTACAGAGCGCTAGCTACTCTCTGCTGTCTCAGACGAGCACATCTTTGTCCTGTGTCGGCCACCGTAGCTTCTCTACAGAGCGCTAGCTACTCTCTGCTGTCTCAGACGACCACATCTTTGTCCTGTGTCGGCCACCGTAGCTTCTCTACAGAGCGCTAGCTACTCTCTGCTGTCTCAGCGACCACATCTTTGTCCTGTGTCGGCCACCGTAGCTTCTCTACAGAGCGCTAGCTACTCTCTGCTCTCTCAGACGACCACATCTTTGTCCTGTGTCGGCCACCGTAGCTTCTCTACAGAGCGCTAGCTACTCTCTGCTGTCTCAGACGACCACATCTTTGTCCTGTGTCGGCCACCGTAGCTTCTCTACAGAGCGCTAGCTACTCTCTGATGTCTCAGACGACCACATCTTTGTCCTGTGTTGGCCACCGTAGCTTCTCTACAGAGCGCTAGCTACTCTCTGCTCTCTCAGACAACCACATCTTTGTCCTGTGTCGGCCACCGTAGCTTCTCTACAGAGCGCTAGCTACTCTCTGCTGTCTCAGCGACCACATCTTTGTCCTGTGTCGGCCACCGTAGCTTCTCTACAGAGCGCTAGCTACTCTCTGCTCTCTCACGACCACATCTTTGTCCTGTGTCAGCCACCGTAGCTTCTCTACAGAGCGCTACTCTCTGCTGTCTCAGCGACCACATCTTTGTCCTGTGTGGGCCACCGTAGCTTCTCTACAGAGCGCTAGCTACTCTCTGCTCTCTCAGACAACCACATCTTTGTCCTGTGTCGGCCACCGTAGCTTCTCTACAGAGCGCTAGCTACTCTCTGCTGTCTCAGCGACCACATCTTTGTCCTGTGTCGCCACCGTAGCTTCTCTACAGAGCGCTAGCTACTCTCTGCTCTCTCAGACGACCACATCTTTGTCCTGTGTCGCCACCGTAGCTTCTCTACAGAGCGCTAGCTACTCTCTGCTGTCTCAGCGACCACATCTTTGTCCTGTGTCGGCCACCGTAGCTTCTCTACAGAGCGCTAGCTACTCTCTGCTCTCTCAGACGACCACATCTTTGTCCTGTGCCGACCACCGTAGCTTCTCTACAGAGCGCTAGCTACTCTCTGCTGTCTCAGCGACCACATCTTTGTCCTGTGTGGGCCACCGTAGCTTCTCTACAGAGCGCTAGCTACTCTCTGCTCTCTCAGGCGACTCACATCTTTGTCCTGTGTCGGCCACCGTAGCTTCTCTACAGAGCGCTAGCTACTCTCTGCTGTCTCAGCGACCACATCTTTGTCCTGTGTCGGCCACCGTAGCTTCTCTACAGAGCGCTAGCTACTCTCTGCTCTCTCAGACGACCACATCTTTGTCCTGTGCCGACCACCGTAGCTTCTCTACAGAGCGCTAGCTACTCTCTGCTGTCTCAGCGACCACATCTTTGTCCTGTGTCGGCCACCGTAGCTTCTCTACAGAGCGCTAGCTACGCTCTGCTCTCTCAGACAACCACATCTTTGTCCTGTGTCGGCCACCGTAGCTTCTCTACAGAGCGCTAGCTACTCTCTGCTGTCTCAGCGACCACATCTTTGTCCTGTGTCGCCACCGTAGCTTCTCTACAGAGCGCTAGCTACTCTCTGCTCTCTCAGACGACCACATCTTTGTCCTGTGTCGGCCACCGTAGCTTCTCTACAGAGCGCTAGCTACTCTCTGCTGTCTCACACGACCACATCTTTGTCCTGTGTGGGCCACCGTAGCTTCTCTACAGAGCGCTAGCTACTCTCTGCTCTCTCAGACGACCACATCTTTGTCCTGTGTCGGCCACCGTAGCTTCTCTACAGAGCGCTAGCTACTCTCTGCTGTCTCAGCGACCACATCTTTGTCCTGTGTCGGCCACCGTAGCTTCTCTACAGAGCGCTAGCTACTCTCTGCTGTCTCAGCGACCACATCTTTGTCCTGTGTCGGCCACCGTAGCTTCTCTACAGAGCGCTAGCTACTCTCTGCTCTCTCAGACGACCACATCTTTGTCCTGTGCCGACCACCGTAGCTTCTCTACAGAGCGCTAGCTACTCTCTGCTGTCTCAGACAACCACATCTTTGTCCTGTGTCAGCCACCGTAGCTTCTCTACAGAGCGCTAGCTACTCTCTGCTCTCTCAGACGACCACATCTTTGTCCTGTGTCAGCCACCGTAGCTTCTCTACAGAGCGCTAGCTACTCTCTGCTGTCTCAGACGACCACATCTTTGTCCTGTGTCGGCCACCGTAGCTTCTCTACAGAGCGCTAGCTACTCTCTGCTGTCTCAGCGACCACATCTTTGTCCTGTGTCGGCCACCGTAGCTTCTCTACAGAGCGCTAGCTACTCTCTGCTCTCTCAGACGACCACATCTTTGTCCTGTGTCGGCCACCGTAGCTTCTCTACAGAGCGCTAGCTACTCTCTGCTGTCTCAGACGACCACATCTTTGTCCTGTGTCGGCCACCGTAGCTTCTCTACAGAGCGCTAGCTACTCTCTGATGTCTCAGACGACCACATCTTTGTCCTGTGTTGGCCACCGTAGCTTCTCTACAGAGCGCTAGCTACTCTCTGCTCTCTCAGACAACCACATCTTTGTCCTGTGTCGCCACCGTAGCTTCTCTACAGAGCGCTAGCTACTCTCTGCTGTCTCAGCGACCACATCTTTGTCCTGTGTCGGCCACCGTAGCTTCTCTACAGAGCGCTAGCTACTCTCTGCTCTCTCAGACGACCACATCTTTGTCCTGTGTCGGCCACCGTAGCTTCTCTACAGAGCGCTAGCTACTCTCTGCTGTCTCAGCGACCACATCTTTGTCCTGTGTGGGCCACCGTAGCTTCTCTACAGAGCGCTAGCTACTCTCTGCTCTCTCAGACAACCACATCTTTGTCCTGTGTCGGCCACCGTAGCTTCTCTACAGAGCGCTAGCTACTCTCTGCTGTCTCAGCGACCACATCTTTGTCCTGTGTGGGCCACCGTAGCTTCTCTACAGAGCGCTAGCTACTCTCTGCTCTCTCAGACGACCACATCTTTGTCCTGTGTCGGCCACCGTAGCTTCTCTACAGAGCGCTAGCTACTCTCTGCTGTCTCAGCGACCACATCTTTGTCCTGTGTGCCACCGTAGCTTCTCTACAGAGCGCTAGCTACTCTCTGCTCTCTCAGACGACCACATCTTTGTCCTGTGCCGACCACCGTAGCTTCTCTACAGAGCGCTAGCTACTCTCTGCTGTCTCAGCGACCACATCTTTGTCCTGTGTCGGCCACCGTAGCTTCTCTACAGAGCGCTAGCTACTCTCTGCTCTCTCAGACGACCACATCTTTGTCCTGTGTCGGCCACCGTAGCTTCTCTACAGAGCGCTAGCTACTCTCTGCTCTCTCAGACGACCACATCTTTGTCCTGTGTCGCCACCGTAGCTTCTCTACAGAGCGCTAGCTACTCTCTGCTGTCTCAGCGACCACATCTTTGTCCTGTGTCGGCCACCGTAGCTTCTCTACAGAGCGCTAGCTACTCTCTGCTCTCTCAGACGACCACATCTTTGTCCTGTGCCGACCACCGTAGCTTCTCTACAGAGCGCTAGCTACTCTCTGCTGTCTCAGCGACCACATCTTTGTCCTGTGTCGGCCACCGTAGCTTCTCTACAGAGCGCTAGCTACTCTCTGCTCTCTCAGACAACCACATCTTTGTCCTGTGTCGGCCACCGTAGCTTCTCTACAGAGCGCTAGCTACTCTCTGCTGTCTCACACGACCACATCTTTGTCCTGTGTGGGCCACCGTAGCTTCTCTACAGAGCGCTAGCTACTCTCTGCTCTCTCAGACGACCACATCTTTGTCCTGTGTCGGCCACCGTAGCTTCTCTACAGAGCGCTAGCTACTCTCTGCTGTCTCAGCGACCACATCTTTGTCCTGTGTCGGCCACCGTAGCTTCTCTACAGAGCGCTAGCTACTCTCTGCTCTCTCAGACGACCACATCTTTGTCCTGTGCCGACCACCGTAGCTTCTCTACAGAGAGCTAGCTACTCTCTGCTGTCTCAGACAACCACATCTTTGTCCTGTATGGGCCACCGAAGCTTCTCTACAGAGCGCTAGCTACTCTCTGCTCTCTCAGACGACCACATCTTTGTCCTGTGTCGGCCACCGTAGCTTCTCTACAGAGCGCTAGCTACTCTCTGCTCTCTCAGACGACCACATCTTTGTCCTGTGTCAGCCACCGTAGCTTCTCTACAGAGCGCTAGCTACTCTCTGCTCTCTCAGACGACCACATCTTTGTCCTGTGTCGGCCACCGTAGCTTCTCTATAGAGCACTAGCTACTCTCTGCTCTCTCAGACGAGCATATCTTTGTCCTGTGTCAGCCACCGTAGCTTCTCTACAGGCGCTAGCTACTCTCTGCTCTCTCAGACGACCACATCTTTGTCCTGTGTCAGCCACCGTAGCTTCTCTACAGAGCGCTAGCTACTCTCTGCTCTCTCAGACGACCACATCTTTGTCCTGTGTCAGCCACCGTAGCTTCTCTACAGAGCGCTAGCTACTCTCTGCTGTCTCAGACGACCACATCTTTGTCCTGTGTCGGCCACCGTAGCTTCTCTATAGAGCGCTAGCTACTCTCTCTGCTCTCTCAGACAACCACATCTTTGTCCTGTGTCGCCACCGTAGCTTCTCTACAGAGCGCTAGCTACTCTCTGCTCTCTCAGGCGACCACATCTTTGTCCTGTGTCAGCCACCGTAGCTTCTCTACAGAGCGCTAGCTACTCTCTCTGATGACCACATCTTTGTCCTGTGTCGGCCACCGTAGCTTCTCTACAGAGCGCTAGCTACTCTCTGCTCTCTCAGACGACCACATCTTTGTCCTGTGTCAGCCACCGTAGCTTCTCTACAGAGCGCTAGCTACTCTCTGCTGTCTCAGGCGACCACATCTTTGTCCTGTGTGGGCCACCGTGGCTTCTCTACAGAGCGCTAGCTACTCTCTGCTGTCTCAGACGACCACATCTTTGTCCTGTGTGGGCCACCGTAGCTTCTCTACAGAGCGCTAGCTACTCTCTGCTCTCTCAGACGACCACATCTTTGTCCTGTGTCAGCCACCGTAGCTTCTCTACAGAGTGCTAGCTACTCTCTGCTCTCTCAGACAACCACATCTTTGTCCTGTGTCAGCCACCGTAGCTTCTCTACAGAGCGCTAGCTACTCTCTGCTCTCTCAGACAACCACATCTTTGTCCTGTGTCGGCCACCGTAGCTTCTCTACAGAGCGCTAGCTACTCTCTGCTGTCTCAGACGACCACATCTTT
Organism: Gobiocypris rarus; assembly: GCA_023029165.1. NCBI lineage: Eukaryota > Metazoa > Chordata > Actinopteri > Cypriniformes > Gobionidae > Gobiocypris > Gobiocypris rarus. The sequence goes on from CM040911.1 coordinate 5,453,979, forward strand.
GTCCTGTGTGGGCCACCGTAGCTTCTCTACAGAGCGCTAGCTACTCTCTGCTGTCTCAGACGACCACATCTTTGTCCTGTGTGGGCCACCGTAGCTTCTCTACAGAGCGCTAGCTACTCTCTGCTCTCTCAGACGAGCACATCTTTGTCCTGTGTCAGCCACCGTAGCTTCTCTACAGAGCGCTAGCTACTCTCTGCTCTCTCAGACGAGCACATCTTTGTCCTGTGTTGAGCGCTAGCTACTCTTTCTCTAGACAGGTGTGTGGCTTTCCTAATCAAGTCCAGTCAGTATAATCAAACACAGCTGGACTCAAATGAAGGTGTAGAACCATCTCAAGGATGATCAGAAGTAATGGACAGCACCTGAGTTCACCTGTCACAGCAAAGGGTCTGAATACTTATGCCTCATTCCAGGCAATCCTTAACCCGTGTTTTTCAGACCTTCTACCCGTGAAAGTGCACTGGAACGGCCGTCAAACCCGTGACTTCCCACCCGTGAACTCGAACTAGATCGATGTACTCCCAGTTACGAGTTCTGACGTCACATAGCCCGCAAAACAACATGGCATCCCCTACGGACGCTGTTTATGGAAGTCATACATTAAAAACCAAATCATTCATTAAAATAAGGAACGCTACAAAGTCGTGAGTCGTGGTTTGAAGTCGTAATTTACGGGCTCAAAAACCTGCCTGGAACAACATTAGGACCATGTGATATTGCAGTTTTTCTTTTTTAATAAATCTGCAAAAATGTCAACAATTCTGTGTTTTTCTGTCAATATGTGGGCTGTGTGTACATTAATGAGAAAAAAATTAGCTTAAATTATTTTAGCAAATGGCTGCAATATAACAAAGATCGAAAAATTGAAGGGGGTCTGAATACTTTCCATACCGACTGTATAACAATACAATATATAGGGCATGATTTTACCCCAAAATTCAACATTGGCACAAAATGATAACTGCAAATCCACGTTTGGCTGCCTGGAGTCCAGTTGCTTCTGTTTTCTGTAGCTTTTGGCAGTCTGTAAAAATATACCTCAGATGTCTTGTACAGTCAATCTCAAAACTCTTTAGATGTGTTTTGTGTGTTTTTCGCAACATTTACACTGTAAATCAATGCTACTGCTCAGTCTTTTTGCCACTCAGTGGCTGTAACCGCAGCCTCTATATTATTTTACTTTACAGTTAAATTATAATACTTATGATATAATTTCATCACTTTCAAGAGTTAAACCCTCAAGCGAAGAGAAGAGAGAGTGAGAAAACGCAGCTGGTAACTGTAACGATGCTGTGGAAAATGAGCATTGAAATTAGCCCGTTTTGTATGTTCAGTGTCCAAGGACTTTTATTTTGAAGTGTGTTTTCTGTTTCCCTGTGTTCACTTCCTATGTTTAGTTCCTGTTTTAGTTAATCCTTTTGTTTTTGTGGTTATTGATTACACACACCTGTTTCTTGTTAGCCTTGGGTTATTATTACTCAAAGTATGAGCAAGCATGAGTGTGCAACTCTGAAGATGATGGCAGTGGAATACATTAACCCAGAGTTAAAGATGGCCGACAGAGTGATCAGGCTCGTGTATCTGCACGTCACCAGCAGGATTTCAGCTGAAGGTGCTGAGGGAAACAGTGAGGAAGAGCACAGATAACATCAGTTTCAGCTCATCTGACTGTTCTCTGGCCATTAAATGATTGTCAAATCCCTTTCATGAGACACAAAGGACAGAGGATAATCTCCCCCACCCAACTGCCCCACACTCTCTCTCTCTCTCTCTCTGGATTACGACCCATCAGAAAGCAGCATGTGTGTGTGTGTGTGTGTGTGTGTGAAATGAGAGGTCATCGCTGTGTCTTTAAACACACGAGGATGAAATCACAGTTTCTGATGTCACAACAGTGGCTTTCTGATTCTGTCTGTGTGTCAGAAACCGATCCTCATGAGATACCAGACATTAGTGTTCCCGAACACATCTGAGGAGGTGCTGGTCTCCATAGTTCATAAAGGACATCAGGGAGAGGTGAGGACCAAACAACACCTCCTCTATTGGTGGATGCTCAGGTTCATGATGCTGTTCGTTCCTGCCACGTGTGTCAGCTCAATGACACAACTCTCAAGTCACACCCTGCTCCTCTCCGGCCGGTGCCGGTGCCGCTGCCAGATGGACCATGGCAGAAGGTGGCTGTGGATATAGTCGGTGATGCATCCAACCGCAGGTTTGCTATAACATTAACTGATTATTACAGTAAATGGCTTGAGGTCTCCTTTACTCACACTGTCACTGCTGATTCTGTGGTTTTGTGGCATCAGTCTACAGCTTTCATGGAAATCCATTGAGTAGAGTTACTGATAACAGTGTTCAGGTTACATCTGCTGCTTTTCTGGAAGGAAGGAATACTCGTCACCATTGTTCCTCTCTCTACTTCCCGATAGCTAAAGGTGCTGAGAGGTTCAACCGTGTGCTCAAACACACTGTCCAAATGGCCATCCCGTAACATCAGCCATGGAAACCTGTGGAAAATGACTAAAGCAGCGTTTCCACCAGAATTACCACCAGGAACATGTTTAGCCTCAGACCTGTGCCTTCTGTATTGGATTCGACAGGAATGGTGCACCAAAATTATGTGAGTAAAACGTCTTTTTTATATGTAATAGTCCTGGGGCTTCATGTTTTCCAGACGGGCTACCAAAACGAAAGCCCATCGGCAGGCCTATGAATCTCAAATAGTGAAATAATATTCCTTTCTTGATCTGGGTGCGCACGTGTGTGTGTGTGTGTGTGTGTGTGTGTGTGTGTGTGTGTGTGTGTGTGCAGTTCGTGCTTATCAACCGATCGGGCGGGCCATGTAATAAAGAAATAATATTCCAATCAATCTCGGGTGGATGAGAAATAAATCATTGTGTTTGTTTGATAAAGACGTTTACGAGCCTGTGATCGAGAGAATCATTCCGGTCGCCGCTTTCAAAACGATCCCTCCCTAATGTGAACTGACAGAGGAGCTAAAGCTCATTAAATATGCAAATCTTATCCAATCCCAGCCGTGGGCGTTTACTTCCAAGTCTCCAGTGCGGCACGCCCATCAAAACCCAGCGTTCAGGAGAAAGCCTCAAAACCAGTGTAGAAAACAGCCTATTTCATTATGATGTTTCTGAATGTAAAAACCACACAAACGTCACTAGTGGACCTCAGACAACAGTATAAAAAAATTAAAAAAGCCAGTTCATGACACCTTTAATTGAGCCTTTTCTTTTAACATGTTAATTTCAGTTACTGTGTGTGAAGAACAATACAATCTCTAGTCCAGTGATCTAACAGACACCCGGGAGAAAGTCACACGATTCACAGCAATAAACCATCTTGGAGAGTTTGATCGTGTTGAGTGTTGTAACCGAACATGAAGTATTCTTCTATACTTCACATTAAACTATGGGATGGCTTCAGAACACTTAATATAGTGCACGAAGAAAAGTCGATGATGCTTGATAATGTTGTTGTGCGTTTTGTGTGGCACTGGGGCTTAACAATAATACAGAATATTATACACCTGTCTGACCGTTACCCGATCCGGCAAATAATGGCGGATCAGAGCCGATACCGATACTGAGTATCAGATCAGCGCATCCCTACCGAGTGCCACCCAAAGTCCCTAGTTCCTGCAGAGGAAACGCAGCTATTCTTCACCCTTTCAGCTCCTCCATGGCACACAAATGCTGTGTATTTTGCCATCTGCTCCCATGCACACACCAACTCTGAAGGGTTACGTGGCTGCGACACATAATGAAAAGTACACTGATGGGAAGCACGGTGCTTGTCCTCGTTTCACTTTATACTCCTTGATAAAGTGAGGGTACAGAAGCATGTTCCTAAGGGACAGTTTACTGATCCCCTCACGGTTGCCAAAAGATGTGGGGCTCACTCTCTAACCGTGATGCTCGCAAGTCTAGTTGGTCGAAGGACTATGGACCCTATTTGACTGATCTGAGCTCATGGACTGAAGCTCACGGTGCAGGAGCTCTTAGGGTGTGTCCCAATCCTCTTTCGCTAGTTTAACAACAGAATAAACAGTCTGTGCTCCACACACATGGTCCAGAAGTGCTGTCCCTCGTCTCTTAATGAGTCATGGGTGTGTTTAACATGCAATAAACCAATCAGAGTCTCATCTCCCTTTCCCTTTAAAAGCCAGATGAGCGGATTCACTATTGACATGAGGAGAGACTGAACGCTTCTCCAGAGAGGAATCCTTTAAGTTTTATATTTGGCATGTGTGTGTGTGTGTGGCTGTGTGTCCCTGTGTGTGTAATAATCAGAGTGTACGCACGTTATTGTTCAATAACTCCGGAGAGATAACAGTTTACTTTGAGACAATTTTCACACAAAAATTACAAAGAAACGATGAGGAACACACTGAATTAAGCGTTAAATGTTGAAAGGCTGAACACCTATTTTCACCTAGTTTCATTGAATTGAAAAATCCTTATTACAGTGTATTTTTCACCTGTATGCTGACCACTTGTGATCGGACTGCCAAAGACGCTCCTTAATGTCCGGTCGGAGCAGAGTCTCTGAGCTCTAGCACTGATGCTAAACATGATGGATGTGTTTCCTGACGTGAAGCTCTAGCGGCTGGTGCAGTGTTTCTCTCTCTCAGACGCGAGCACTGGTCTCTTGTGTTGTTCTCTCAGTGTAATCCGCAGGGAAGAGCCGCTTTTAGACGACTGACATTTCCACAGCGCTCGGTCATGAATGTTTAACTACACTCCCAGCAGGAGGGCAAAAACAACAGAGGTGGAAATAATGAGGGAACACTGTAAACCGCCTCTTCAGCAGAGAGACACTTCAACACGGGACACCAATTTCAGATATTGCCCTTTTTGTGGGGAAATGTTTTTGATCCCTTTTGAGGAAAACCGCTTATAAATCATACTTTAAAAAAAAAAACGGAAGAAAGTTTTGTGTGATGGGAAGGTTTACCATATAAAAACATATGTCTATGGAAAGTACCCATAAAACATGAAAACACAATGTGAGTACATTGCATACAGTTTGACTCTGAAAATGAAAACTGTGAAATAAAAGAAGAAATCAAAACCTTACATGTGTCACTATTATTGCGTGATTGTAATAAGAAGCTTTATAAAAACTGAATTTGCTGTTTCTTTTTTCACGTTTTCCTTTTCATTTTAATATCAGCAGTTTTACCGCGAGAATGTGCAAATGAAATGTGAAATCACCAACTGCATTTTATTTTTCAATTTCACAGGGATGATACATTGTCTACATTTTGTCACGTATTTTGGTTTTAGTTTGAATTTGTATCATTTCATTGGTTTATGTAAAATGTGATTGTGATTCCCATGATGAGGGAAGTGTGGATGAAGTCATGGACCCCAGGCATAACATGGAATGTACAGGATTTACGGAATCTCATGGAATTTGTCATGTTTTGCTTGAATACATCAGATGTAAGGCTGCACACTTGATCAAATGGTGATATGGACGAGTGTGTGTGTGTGTGTGTGTGTGTGTGTGTGTGTGTGTGTGTGTGTGTGTGTAGGGTAGGCTGTGTGTGTGTGTGTGTGTGTGTGTGTGTGTGTGTGTGTGTGTGATGGGTAGGTTTTGGAGTAGGGTTAGTGTGTGTGTGTGGGTGATGGGTAGGTTTAGGGGCAGGGGGAGTGTGTGTGTGTGTGTGTGTGTGTGTGTGTGTGTGTGTGTGTGTGTGATGGGTAGGTTTAGTGTGTGTGTGTGTGTGTGTGTGATGTAGGTTTAGGGCAGGGGCAGTGTGTGTGTGTGTGTGTGTGATGTGTGTGTGTGTGTGTGTGCAGCAGTGTGTGTGTGATGGGTAGGTTTAGGGGCAGGGGCAGTGTGTGTGTGTGTGTGTGTGTGTGTGGTTTAGGGTGTGGGCAGTGTGTGTGTGTGTGTGTGTGTGTGATGTAGGTTTAGGGCAGGGCAGTGTGTGTGTGTGTGTAGGTTTAGGGGCAGGCAGTGTGTGTGTGTGTGTGTGTGTGTGTGTGTGTGTGTGTGTGTGTGTGTGTGTGTAGGTTTAGGGGCAGGCAGTGTGTGTGTGTGTGTGTGTGTGTGTGTGTGTGTGTGTGTGTGTGATGGGTAGGTTTAGGGGTAGGGGCAGTGTGTGTGTGTGTGTGTGTGTGTGTGATGTGTAGGTTTACCAGGGGCAGTGTGTGTGTGTGTGTGTGTGTGTGTAGGTTTAGGCAGTGTGTGTGTGTGATGGGTAGGTTTAGGTAGGGGCAGTGTGTGTGTGTGTGTGTGTGTGTGTGTGTGTGTGTGTGTGTGATGGGTAGGTTTAGTAGGGGCAGTGTGTGTGATGGGTAGGTTCAGCAGGGGCAGTGTGTGTGTGTGTGTGTGTGTGTGTGTGTGTGTGTGTGTGATGGTAGGTTTAGGGTAGGTTATGTGTGTGTGTGATGGGTAGGCTTAGGTACATGTGTGTGTGTGTGATGGGTAGGTTCAGGGGCAGTGTGTGTGTGTGTGTGTGAGGGGTACAGTGTGTGTGTGTGTGTGTGTGTGTGTGTGTGTGTGTGTGTGATCAGGTTTCACACACACACACACGTCAGTTGGTTCACTATCTTTTGTGAGACTCTCCATAGATGTAATGGATTTTATACACACACACACACTGTACACACACACACTGCCCCTGCCCCTAAGCCTACCCATCCAGACAGGACACACACACACACACACACACACACACACACACACAGTTTTTTCAGAGCTGGCGTGTGTTCAGGACAGAAACACAGGCCTCAACACACACACACACACACTGCTGTGTGCAATCCTGGACCTGCCCTGATGACATCATCCATGACATCACCCTCACCACACACTCGAGGTCGGTAAAAGCACGCCTGCGCTCCGAACCGCATGTCACACAAACGGCAGAAATCACAAACAATCACACACTCCAAGAAAACACTACAGACAGAACCCCCAAATTCTAACATGCAGAAACAACAACCATAATAATAAATATTGATATGTTATCCACTGTGAAATATGGCCTGGTCATTTGAATGAGATTGACCTGCATGTCATCCATTTACAGGACAGATGCGATATGAGTAAGTAAGCTGACATGCAGTGAGGGAAGAACTGTACAGAGACTGGATGTGTGTGTGTCTCAGTGATTATGAACACAGTGACTGTGAGACGAGAACAGACACGTCTGACGGAGCGCAGATCTGCTGCTGTTCCTCAAGCACACACACTTACAACAAATACACAACACCACCGTCAGAGACATACACACACAACACAACACTGCGCTGAGAATGAATATACTGTAAACACAATAACTAATAAAGCCAGTAACCCTTCAACACACACTCCATCCATCCCTCTCCAATAACACATTCGACACAGAGTTTGTGACTGAGATTGAGATGCTGCCGTTACCTGTGTGAGATCCAGTGCTGCTCTCATTCAGTCCAGAGCGACTCTTCATGTGTGTGTGTGTGTGTGAGATCCAGTGCTGCTCTCATTCAGTCCAGAGCGACTCTTCATGTGTGTGTGTGTGTGTGAGATCCAGTGCTGCTCTCATTCAGTCCAGAGCGACTCTTCATGTGTGTGTGTGTGTGTGTGTGTGTGTGTGTGTGTGTGTGTGTGTGCTGTGTGTCTCATTCAGTCCAGAGCGACTCTTCATGTGTGTGTGTGTGTGTGTGTGTGTGTGTGTGTGTGTGTGTGTGTGTGTGATCCAGTGCTGCTCTCATTCAGTCCAGAGCGACTCTTCATGTGTGTGTGTGTGTGTGTGTGTGTGTGTGTGTGTGTGTGTGTGATCCAGTGCTGCTCTCATTCAGTCCAGAGCGACTCTTCATGTGTGTGTGTGTGTGTGTGTGTGTGTGTGTGTGTGTGTGTGTGTGTGTGTGTGTGATCCAGTGCTGCTCTCATTCAGTCCAGAGCGACTCTTCATGTGTGTGTGTGTGTGTGTGTGTGTGTGTGTGTGTGTGTGTGTGTGTGTGTGTGTGTGTGTGTGTGTGTGTGTGTGTGTGTGTGTCCAGTGCTGCTCTCATTCAGTCCAGAGCGACTCTTCATGTGTGTGTGTGTGTGTGTGTGTGTGTGTGTGTGTGTGTGTGTGTGTGTGTGTGATCCAGTGCTGCTCTCATTCAGTCCAGAGCGACTCTTCATGTGTGTGTGTGTGTGTGTGTGTGTGTGTGTGTGTGTGTGTGTGTGTGTGTGTGTGTGTGTGTGATCCAGTGCTGCTCTCATTCAGTCCAGAGCGACTCTTCATCACACACCATCTCACTGTGTGTGTGTGTGTGTGTGTGTGTGTGTGTGTGTGTGTGTGTGTGTGTGTGTGTGTGTGTGTGTGTGTGTGTGTGTGTGTGTGTGTGTGTGTGTGTGTGTGTGTGACTCATTCAGTCCAGAGCGACTCTTCATGTGTGTGTGTGTGTGAGATCCAGTGCTGCTCTCATTCAGTCCAGAGCGACTCTTCATACACACACACACACACACACACACACACACACACACACACACACACACACACACACACACACACACACACACACACACACACACACACACACACACACACACACACACACACTCACTCACACTCAATCACAGACACACACACACTCACACTCACACTCGTTCAAACACACACAATCGCACACACATTCACTCAAACACACACACGCACACGCACGCACACACACACACACACACACACACACACACACACACACACACACTCACTCACTCACTCACTCACTCAAGCAAAACACACTGCATTTTTACATTTTTACAAAAAAATCTCTTTCTGTATGATTTATAATCTTGTTTCCTCATGGAAATGTCCTAGAAAGTGATGCCAAACATTTCAGTCGCCCCCTGCTGGCTGGATGGAGTATAGGTCCATATGTTCAAGTGTTCTTTAAAAAACAAAACACTGGTTTTAGTTCGTCCCAGCCTCAGACGTGACATACAGGGACCGTTGGCTGAATGTCTGATGCATATGGCACACAAAACGGAAACACTTCAGGAGTTTCATGCCTAAACAGGACGCACAAAGAGAACTGTGATTGGTTGCTGTACATATCAGTCAGACGTCCTCTGGGCGTTCCTTGGCCAATGAAAGCTGCGATGACTGCCCATCAGTCTGGAGCTCTGGCTACACGAGACTAGATTTGAGTTATTTGATGCTATAAAAAGTGGGTGTGACGTCATGACTATTTCCTGTTTGTAAATGTAAAGCTGCTCACATTCTCTATTGTATAAAGTGCAAGAGTGTCATCATCTTAACATCATCAGCTAACTCTGTGACCTAATCAGACGTGACGATAAATGCCATATTTTCCATGTTAATCAGAGTTTTTGTTCTAACCAACTGTGAGATGCAACAATTCTATTTTAGAAACCGTTATTTATTTCTGCGACATCACGGCTGGATATGTGTATAATCTACGAATTTGATTATGTACTTATCCATTTGGTCCATTGATTATGTACTTATCCATTTGGTCATTCGCAACCAAAGCAATCAGCTTTGGTTGCGAGTGCAGTGTGCCTGCAGAGAGACTCCGCCCACACACTCTTCTGATTGGCTGTTATGTTTGATTGACTGATTTGGTTGCGAGTGCAGTGTGCCTGCAGAGAGACTCCGCCCACACACTCTTCTGATTGGCTGTTATGTTTGATTGACTGATTTGGTTGAGAGTGCAGTGCGCCTGCAGAGAGACTCCGCCCACACGCTCTTCTGATTGGCTATCATGTTTTATTGACTGATTTGGTTGCGAGTGCAGTGTGCCTGCAGAGAGACTCCGCCCACACACTCCTCTGATTGGCTGTTATGTTTGATTGATTTGGTTGCGAGTGCAGTGCACCTGCAGAGAGACTCCGCCCACACACTTCTCTGATTGGCTTTTATGTTTG